>PISX010007195.1:0-91079 GCA_004024625.1 Mellivora capensis
GTGGTGGGAGGGTGCTAACACATATGTCAGAGGCAGAAACACGGAGAAGCCGTCATGTCACACACTCAACAAGTACCGACTGGCTCTGGACCCAAAGTCTAGGAGCCAAAACTATGGAAGGCAGAGAAGTCTGGGGGGGACTAGTGCTGATGGGAGAGTCAGTGCATTTCTGTGTGTGGCTCTGTGGGATCTCTGTGTGTGTGCAGGCAGAAGGGGACACAGATATGTGACTCTGAGGCCCAAGCGGGGGACAACACGAGTCCGTGCACAGCTTCTCAGAATCGGGATGCCTGAGAGTCCTTTCCATAGAGGGAGGCTCCACTCATTTCCTCTCATTACCCTAGGCTGTCTCAACTGTCCACAGAGCTGAGGATCATTCCAGCAAATGGAGAAACCGACAGCGTGCTTGCTCTTTACCTCGTAGATAAGAAGGGGCGGGGGGCACTGCTAAGGGTCTGCATCAGGGGACCTTGCCCACGACGGGGCAGGGGTCCAGGGCCCTAACTGCAAGAGACTTGGATGGGTCTCCTAGGTGAGAACAGGGAGGGGGGCTTTGGGATGGAGCGTCAGGTGCATGTAACAGGGAGAAAGACCCCACGTGTCCTTCCTCGGTTGGAAGGTACCAAGACCCAGGGGTGTATGGAGGATGGCCCCTGCCCCCGACCTGGAATGTGGCCCACAAATGACTCCAGGGCAGCCCCCAGGCCTGTGTGTAGTTTCCCAGCAGGACAGATGCCAGGGGTTAGCGTTTTCTTAGGGGCCGCTAGTAGACAAGCTTCGGATCAGGACACAAGCACCAAGTGAGGGAGGCAACCATAGAACATTCTGGAATGGGGCATTTCATCTCTCTGAGCTGCTGTGTCTCTTCATGAGGTGGGGGAATTCTGCCCACTCCATAGTATCTTACGACAAGTGAGATGAATGTGGTACATCACCAGCAATTAACAAACGTTATTCCCCCTCCTTTTCTACCTACAAGGCAGAGTTTTAGAGGGAACCTAGAAGCCAGAGATAAAGACAAAAATCACTGTGGTGTGCCCGTGAGCAGCGCAGGCAGAGAATCCAAGGGGTCTGGGTGATGGCTCGAGACCATGCAGATCAGGAAGCAGGTCTGCACGGGGACACAGAAAGGCCTTGCTGAGCTACGTGGCCATGTGGCCGCCATCTTGGCAGCGGGAAGCCCCAGGCTGCTGGTCCATTCTCAGCCCCAGACCACAAGGTATGCCTTTCCCCATTGTGAGACCCAAGGCTAGGACGAGGCCCTCTACAGCACTGGGCCCCAGCCCAGAAGGCACAGGCTGGGGAGGTGCGCCCACAGAGGTTTAGGGTGCTCAGAGCCCCCAGGAGCCACCGTGCAGGACAGACGACCCAGCCCTGGCCCCCAAACTCCACACTGACAGAGAGGCCTGCTTTAACCACTTGACACAGTTACAGTCTCCCCTGAGACTTGCATCTGCATGGACCCTGAGCTGAAGGACACTTGGAATACCACCCCCCAGCATTCCCTCTTACCATGTGGTGAGCCCCAGTTGGCTTCCTCTTAACCTGAAGACTCTAGGACTTCTTAGACACAGCTCAGATTAGAGCGAGAGGCGGAATTAGAGTAAGAGCAGTTGCGATTATGAAAGTTAGAAAAATAAGAGTAGCATCTTTCTCACGCAACAGAAGCCGTGGAGAACTCACGCACTGACCATTCCAGTGACAGACATTTTTTTGAGTGTCGCTGTGTGCCAAGGTTTAAGGAACAATGAAACAAAACAAAATCCCCACTCCTCTAGTAGGGGGCATCGGTAAGTAGACGTCACGACAACAGAGTGGGGCAGAAGGAGCCAGATACAGTAAGAGGAGCTGGAAGCTTCCAGTGGTTTGGAGCAGTTGAGTGCGGGAACTGAGGACGGGGGAGGGAATAGGGACAGGAGTTTTGAGTCTGGATAAAGGCAGGGGCCCAATTACATGGTGGCATTTCCACCCCCAAGGGCCCGAACTACAGAGGGTCATCTGAGCTAGCTATCGGAGGAAGTGTGAGTGGACAGAGCCACCGTGGACACACAAGCAGAAGTGGGACTGTCATGGTATAGGGGCCGGACTGGGAGGGTTTTGCTAGGAAAGGTTTCCACTGGGTTCTAATGTGGCCCCTCTGAGCCAGCCTTGGGTCCTCAACTTCCCTGCCAGGCCAAAGCCCCACAGGGAGCAGGAAGCTTAGGGGCTGTGTAAGGACCTATTTTCTACTTTTATATTTTAGCCAGAGGCTTCCATTGAGGTTAAACAATAACCTTGTTTAAAGGTTGTTTAAACTGTCCCTGCTCCCCTTCCCCCAGGGGACTTACCTAAAAACAAGTCCCGGAAACCAGCCTCAGGTAACAAAGCTCAAATACAAGGGTGGGTCAGGCCAGGTGGAGACATCTGATCAGTAGGGGGTTGCATACTGTCTCCCTAGTGACCAAGGAGTATGGGCCCCACCCTTTGGGCGCCAATTCTGACCAAGGTGATAGGCTGGTTCAAATGTCTACTAGGGTAAATTGTAATTCAGTTGGTCACCTACCATCACTGTGGGGTTTCCTGTGTGTGTTACAATCTCATTGGCCACCTGTGTATGGCCAGGCCTGACCGCATGGTCTTTGCCCTTAAAAGCTAGTCTGTGAAACAGGGAAGGGTCGCCCTCTCTTATAAGAGGTGCGTCCCCGAACGTTTG
This sequence comes from Mellivora capensis, assembly GCA_004024625.1. NCBI lineage: Eukaryota > Metazoa > Chordata > Mammalia > Carnivora > Mustelidae > Mellivora > Mellivora capensis. The sequence goes on from PISX010007195.1 coordinate 2,693, forward strand.
GTTAGATTCTTGAACGTTTGGTTAGATTCTTGATGCTTGGCGCGAAATAAAGCTTTGCTTGACCTTCGCTTTATATCAGTCTCGCTCCTTTAATCACGGACCCATTTTGGGGGCATAACATATGGGGGCTCGTCCGGGATTAAATGACGAGAACTGAGCCAGCATCAGAATTTCTGGGAAAAACCTCGAGGTAAGATCTCAAAGATTTTACTCTGTGGGATCCGCCGATCCCCAGGTGCTCTGTGAGATCGGTTGGTCTGTCTGGGTGGAGCTCCAGGTATAGCCCACCGGGGTGAAGCCGGACGTGGCCATGCTCCCCAGGGCTGAAGAGGATGAGGGGACGCCCCTTCCCTCCACTGGTAGATCGTCAGGGGGTTCGAGTCCCCCTAGAAAGTCAGGGGGTTTGAGTCCCCCTAGGCAGTCAGGGGGTTCTAGTCCTCCTAGGCGGTCACCTAGGCGGTCAGGGGGTTCGAGTTCCCCTAGGCAGCCAGGGCGTTCGAGTCCCCCTAGGTGGCCAGGGGGTTCGAGTCCCCCAGGTGATCACCTCGGGTTTGAGTCTCCCTAGGTGGCCAGGGGTTCGAGTCCCCCTGGACGGCCAGAAGATCAAAAAGTCCCCACTGGTGGCAGGTTCTGGGTAAGAACTGCTGGGCCTGCGGTTGTCTTTGTCTTGTCTTTTTGTTGTCTGCTGTGCTGTGTGTTGTGTTTTAAGGACTGGGGCAAGCAGAGAGTAGGGGGACTCTGACTTCCAATAGCTATAACTGGAGCCAACTGGGGTTAGTCTAACTCAAGACAGAGACTTTAAGGAATTTCCCAAGCAGCTGCCAAAACAAACTTTGTTTCGGGGACATTCCTTGCCCTCTCTGGCCCAACGGGGACTGCCTAGCCCCTCTCCCTTGCTGGCGGGAAAGCATGGCATCTGCTCCTCTCTTGGGAGTTGATGAGCCCTGAAACTGGGAACCCCTTTCTCTGCCTTCTGGTGGCACTTTGTTCTGTTCTCCACTGTTGGGAAAGAAGAAGAGCATCCCCTGGACTTAACGCCCCCCACTCCGGACCTTCCCACCCGTGTCTCAGGTAAACATTCAAAGCGGAGTGGGCCCAGGTGGAATGTAAATCAGTATTTGAACGAAGTTAAGTTTGTTGGGTTAATTAGGATAAACATGTCTTTTGAGTTAACAATAGTAAATGTGAAACTTAAGAATTTTTACTTCAGGTCAAATAAGCTTGTGTTATCTGTTGAAATCTGTTAGCAAAGAGATGACTAAACTGATGGTTAATTGTCTGTATCAAAGTTTTAATGGGTAATTGTTAAAGTAGCTTTCAAAGTCTTTGCTAACCTGAAACTTTAAACCAAATGGGATAAGATGCTAGAGTGCTGGTTGCTGGAACTAGGTTTATGCTTTTGAAATCTGTTGGTAAACATGTTTTGTGTTTAACCGATTCCATCTAAAGAATTCTGTTTTAACAGTTCACAATTGGTTTATATTTAGTCTTCAGTAGAGGTTAAGGTATTTCTAAGGGTACAAAATTCTGCTAAGTGTAATTAAGATTGATGGAAGGGAAGACGGTGGTGGGGGGGGCGGTGTCCAACCTGTTTGAATCTGAAGAGTGCCTGACTGTGTGAATGTGTCTGCAGGGCTCCACTGCTTCGGCTACAGAGTCCGAGTGGGCTGCACCCTGAGTCTCGCGGGGCGTCATATGGCATAACGGTCATCTACTCCACGGAGTAGTCTGGTCCAGGGTTTATACGGACAGACCTTAGCTAAGACGCTCCTAAGTTCCTGCGAGGGATGCGAGCAGGACAGCATCTGAAAGATCCCCCTCCCTTTGCGACATTCACAATGGGAGGGAAACCCTGAAAGCTCACTACCTTAAGACTTTCAGGACAAATACAGGTCTTTGATATGTTAAAATCCTGGGAACTGAAATGGGTAAGAATTTACAGAAGTAAGGGCTACATTCAGACTAAACCAGAATTAGTAACATGGGACTAGATGAACTGAAAGGTTGTAATGTTATGTCTCTTAATGATTTAAACATTACCGGTTCTGTAATGTTTGCTCCTCTAGACTAGGGAAACTTTTTAAGTTATCTGTAACTTACAGAGATGTAAAAGTACTCATTTGTAAATGAAATCAAGGCATTCATCTTTTCTCTCTATCTGAACCCTCTGAAACCAAAGGGTCTCAGTATTCTTCCTTGGCAATCAGTCATTTGCATAAGTTCAATAAGAATCTGTTCTCCTTGAACTGGACACCATTGGAAACTGGTTATTTTACCAAGGCTTTGACTGGAATGTCATATTTGAAAAGACTCTGGTATGACCAGACAGCTCAAAGGAACTAAGGTTGACTTTATAAAACGTGGAGCCATAAAGCCCGTTGGAACTGTTGGCCTCATACCTGCTTACAGAGTTCCCAGCAGCCTCATCAGGTGAGTAAAGAATGTCACTCCCTGGTAGGAGGAGGAGCCTCAGGATACTTTGGGAACCTCAGGGAGAGGAATTTGCCCAATTTGACAGGTATCGCAGGCATGTCTGATGGCAACTACGTGGCTTGGCTTCTGGCCGGGAGAGGCTACTAAAAGTTCAACCTAGAGATTCCTTATAAGTTCCAGCAAAGCAGATTCTAAAAGATCTATATGATCACTTACTGTTCTCGCTGAGCTTATATAAATAATTAGGCCAAGTTTGTTAAAACTGGACTTGTTTTTCAAATGAATTAGTCCTGATTTGGATATCTCTGGGAATGATGGTTTATTTAGAGAGAAAAATTATGTCTTAATAACATGCCTTTATGGGTGTTAAATTCTAGATTAGATTGTTATTAAATGTTTGTTTACCTAACCTAGACAGCTTAAGGTAAACTTCAGAGAAGTTGCACGATAACTCGTGTAAACGATCTTGCTTTTGCCAGTCAGTCAGCCCCAGCTGTAAGGAGGAAACTCCAGAAAATTGAAGGATTTGAAAGGAAGAATCTGACTGAGTTAGTGGGAATAGTAGAAATAGCTGCTGAGGACTAAGGGTCATGCTTGCGGGGGACGAAAGCTCTTACAGACTGCAGGGAAAAGGGTAACGGGTGTCAGTAATAATAGCACAGCTTTGTAAGAGCCACACCACTTACTTAGACTTTGGTCTCCACCTCCACATTCCTTGGGACGGTGGGCTACTGCCGGCTGTGGATACTGCGGTTCACAGAGATGGTGCGACCTCTCTGCGAACTGGCTAAGGGAGGACTCACTATGGTAGAGTGGACAGCTGAGGCAGGGGTGACTGAAGGAGTTTTGACTCAGACTCTGGGGCCTTGGCAAAGGTCAGTGACCTACCTTAGCAAGAAACTAGATCCAGTAGCGGCTGGGTTCCCCCTTGCACTCCGCATAATTGCTGCCCCAGCCCTCCTGGTCAAGGATGCAGGTAGATTTCCAGAAGTGGACTAAATTAGACTATAGAGGGGATTGGGCTAAAACTAGAAGAAAATTAGTAAGCCAGATACATCAGGGCATTCATTTGAGGACATGAAAGCTTAAAGAACTTATGGGCAAGCAGTTCCAGGTTTCTAAATTAGGGCGTATGGCTCAAGATGTGGTTGATAGATGTACTCAATGTCAGGCGGTAAATGCGGGAAGAACTAAATGAGAAGACAGAAAAGAGATAGAGGCCTTGCGATCGGGTCAGACAAGGACCCTGCACTTGTGAGTTCAGTCTCACAGGTAGTGGCCAAAGCCGTGGGCACTAATTGGAAACTACGTTGTGCCTACCGGCCCCGGAGCTCCGGGCAAATAGAAAGAATGAATTGGACTCTTGAAGAGGCCTTGACAAAGTTAATTCTAGAGACTGGCGGGGATGGGTAGATCTCCTTCCCTTCGCCCTCCTCAGGGCACGATGTACACCCTACTTAATAAGGTGATCCCATTTAAAATAATGTTCGGGAGATCCCCCCCCCCAACTCTCTGCCCTCAATTACAAGAGGCTACTGTAGCAGAAATGACTGATCAGTCTGTACTCCAGTCACTGCAGGCATTACAGTCTGTCTTAAAAGAGCCCATGCAGGGATCCGGACTGCCCACACTGGGACGGAGACAGAGATGAGGCCACATCTTACCAACCCGGGGACTTGGTTTGGATACGCTGCCACCAGGTGGGAAACCTGGAGCCTCACTGGAAGGGACTGTTTACTGTCATCCTGACCACCCCATGGCAATAAAAGTAGAAGGCATCAGGGCCTGGTTTCATGCAGGTCACGTCAGCCGAGCCAAGGACGAGAACACCCCCCAGAGGTGGATGCCACTGCCAATGGAACCTGCCAACCGTGGACTAAAACTAAGACTCAAAAAGCAATGAGTTCATTAAGATCATTGTTGTACCTGTTGTTAACATATAGATGGGAGGTATAAGGAATTGCAAATAAAAAGGAGGGGGAGGATCTGCATAACCTTAGGAGAGAAATGCTGTTTCTGGGTAAATCACACTAGAGTCATTAAAACAGTCTAGCAGCCATTAAAAAGGGGGTATAGAACTGGCTGTAAAGTCAAAGATTTAACTAATCTCCAAAGAAAAGGGGGGAATGTAAGGACCTATTTTCTACTTTTATATTTTAGCCAGAGGCTTCCATTGAGGTTAAACAATAACCTTGTTTAACCCTTAAACTGTCCCTGCTCCTCTTCCCCCAGGGGACTTACCTAAAAACAAGTCCTGGAAACCAGCCTCAGGTAACAAAGCTCAAATACAAGGGTGGGTCAGGCCAGGTGGAGACATCTGATCAGTGGGGGGTTGCATACTGTCTCCCTAGTGACCAAGGAGTATGGGCCCCACCCTTTGGGCGCCAATTCTGACCAAGGTGATAGGCTGGTTCAAATGTCTACTAGGGTAAATTGTAATTCAGTTGGTCACCAACATCACTGTGGAGTTTCCTGTGTGTGTTACAATCTCATTGGCCACCTGTGTATGGCCAGGCCCGACCGCATGGTCTTTGCCCTTAAAAGCTAATCTGTGAAACAGGGAAGGGTCGCCCTCTCTTATAAGAGGTGCGTCCCTGAACGTTCGGTTAGATTCTTGAACGTTTGGTTAGATTCTTGATGCGAGGCGCGAAATAAAGCTTTGCTTGACCTTCGCTTTTTATCAGTCTCGCTCCTTTAATCACGGACCCATTTTTGGGGCATAACAGGCTGAACTGTGGGTACATTTTCCAGTGAAAATGGATGGCACCGTCCACCTCAGGAGCCACGGCGTGGCCATTGTGGAAAGAGTACTTTACTACAAACCGCAAGTCTCAGCTTCCCCCACCGTTAACTACTGGGGGACCCAACATATAGAGGAGGCCTCAGAGGCCGTCAAGGTCAGAAACAGCACCTGCATTTCAAGGCAGAGATGCCTGACCTCCCAGTCCTGGTTTCCTCTTGGGCCCCTCCCTCCTTGAGGTCAACATCCCTCAGAAGCTAACAATAATCCTCCAGTGATTAGTTTAGAAAAGGGCTTCCTTCCTTCCAGACAACTTTCTCTCTTTTCTCTTTCCCACCTTCTCCTGTCTGTCCCCCAGGAAAGGGGCAGTATCGACTCCTCTGGCCGCGGCCCGTGGTGGTGGGCCGGGGTGACTTGAGGCCCCCACACAGGGAAGAAATGGGGCCTGGGCACCTCCCCCACTCCCAGTCTTCAACACACAGGTGCTTCACCTCTTCTTGCTGCAGAAACAAGTGTGACCGTTTTTTCAACATTTTCGGGTTTAATACCCGGTTGTAAGAAAAAAAAAAATCTCCACTGTCCTGCCACCTCTTAGAACTGCAGACGCCCCTCTTTGTGGGGACAGTGCTAACTCCCTCCCTTCAAAGTCGGCCCCTCAAATTAGGTACTTGATGTGAATTAGAGTTGCTTACTTGCTTTTACTACAATTCTCTAGAAACAGAAAACCAAAACAGCAACAATGAAAAGAGGAAAGGTGGGGGAGGGGAAGAGCAGGTGACTGAGACCCAGCAAGCTCACCCAAGGGCACAGGGCAGAGAGGACTGACTCCACCCCTGGAGACCACAGAAGACTTTCCCTCAGTCAGGGGGGAGGCAACCTGCATAAAGGGAATCTTTACTCCGTCCTGACTGGCCCCCTCCTAGCTCCTCCTCTAGAAATGAAACTGAGTCCCATTCCCGGTGCTCATTGGCTGGAGGTCCCCATCTCTGCCTCTGCCGCTCCCCTCTCCCTTCCATCCTGTCCCATCTCAGGAAAATGTCAAAAGCAATTTCCTGCCCTCCAGGCTGAAGTGACTTTCCTGAGGCATTAATGAGCTGCATTTCTGGCAGATCAACACTGAGGCAGACTCCCCATGGCGTGGTCTAGTGAGCTCTTAGTGACGAGCAATGGTGAGTCCTGGGTGGACAAGGAGTTTAAGGGGCACAGAATCCTGTCCCCAGAAAGGCAGCGTCAGAATGGAGCCGGGAAGGTCTGCAAAGCTCCATCTCCCTATCTCTGAAAGAGATATGCCATCACACATGTCCACAGCCCAGGGACATCAGGAGACACAAAGTCAGGTCTATGCAACAAGGGCAGGAAGGGAGAACGCGGTTCCTGCAAAAGGGTAGGGAAGGCTGTCTGGTGACACATTTTAACCTAGACATTTGAAAAATACACCGGCAGGCCACCCAGATGGTCCATTTATAACACGGTTAAATTCAGAAGCAAATTTTTGGGTTTTTTTTATAGTTGGAAAAAAACATTCTTTTTTTTTTTTTTCCTGGACTTTTTTCTTTTTTATTCCTTGAATGGGAAGAGAAATCAAGTAGAATTCTAGAAGATGAGCTGAAAATAAACCCCATATCCTCATTTTCCTTTTCTGAGGGGTGACAGGCTGGGTCTGAGTGAGGCCTGAGGGAAAGAGAGGTCCCTGCGGTCACTAAGAGCAGATCACCAGGCCCGAAATAATGCTGGCTAAGGCCCACGGACATTTAATTGCGATTTCACATCCTCCATAGCATGACACAGAGCAAGGTGACACGAGCAGGCAGGTGTCCTCCATGCGCACTCACTAGTTTAGCACCTTGAGTTATGATCTCAAGGATGCAATCATCAAATTAAATTTAAAATGAGGTAAGGCAAAGCTTTTTCCTTCTGGAAAGGGAAGCACATGTCATGATCAGCTTTCCTCAGGTGCATTTCCAGCTTCTACAACTCTGTTTAACCTCTAATTTTTGCATTGCGAGCTCCTGGGATGGAAATCTACTGGGGTGCCTGACGGATTCCAAGGCAAATTCTTCCAGGAACTGCATGTGAGACTCTGTCCCTGGCAAAGGTGGGGTCCAAGGTCACGAAAAACGAACACAAAACCCTCCTCCCGAGTGTTCTGAACCGTTGTTTTCTCCCCAGGGGACCAACCAGAGTGCAGAAGATGCACTGGCACTGGGCAATGGTCGTCATCTGCTCCACTGGATACTCCCCGAGACACAGCTTGCACGACACCAGTGGGTCGAGGGCCAGGTCCCACGTGGGCCGGTACCGCGCCGTGGTCATGGCAGAGCAGTCTGAAATGAGAGAAGCGCGGGCCGTCAGACCCCCTTGTGCGAACTCACTGGCAGAACCGAAGCGGGAATCCCTTCCGGCTGCAGTGAGGTCCCTGGGAAGGGGCCCACGGCTCTAGACAACGCATTTGGGCCCCCTGGGTTGTAACCAGAGGTTCCCGACTTGGGTCTGTGGGGGACCCCTTTCCCACGCAGCTGGTGTGATCGTGTCTACCCTCAAAATGGCAAACGACCCATCCCATCCCTCCATCCCTCCATCCATCCTTCCGTCCTTTGGGCATTGAGGAAGACCTCTTCCACCATCCAAGCACCTGGCCCAGGAGACCAAAACCTTAGCAAGCATGGAAAAGAAGCTTCTGTTAAAACAGTCTGGCACAATGAAGCTGCTCTCCGATCTCTGTGTTGGAACATCCCAGGGGAGCAGTGGGTGAAGCCCCCTCCTCATGCTCAGGGCCCGAGCTTGCTTCCGAGCAGAAGGCACCTTTCCTCACGGGCTTCCAGCCACACTGCCCAGGTTTTATCTCACCCTCGAGAGTCAGCTCGACGCCACCACCTCCTTACACACGTGCAGGTTTCCTAACATGTGAGCTTCAGGCGGGCAAGGGCCTTAGAGCAGACTTGCTCAAGTACGTGGGCCAAGTGAAGACTCTCCCTGCACATGAATAAAAGCCCCCTTCACTTCCTCATCCTCCCCAAACCCTCCCTAACCTGCCCACAGCCTGCCTCCTGACAGCATGGATTTTTCTGTTCATATTGATCACACTGATTTCCACCACTTGCTGCTTGGGGAAGGCAGGGCAGGTGTGGGCTTCTGGTTCTAGCTCAGCACCTGATCCACAGTGGCCTCTCCGCACCTGCTGGTTGAGCGAAAGGACACATCCTTGCCTCTAGGCATGCGCATTCTCACCCTGAACTCCTGGAGCCTGACTGAAGCCAGTGAGGGCCAGTGTGCACCTGTAATCAGTAAGCATGCTCCTTGCTCCCCAAACTCAGAACGGAGTCAGGTTTTGCTAAAATCTCGGACATGGTCCCTGGCCATCTGAATGCTGAGGGGGAGCTCCAGCTACCCAGCTCTCAGGGTCCAAAAGGACTTAGACAACAGGTGCCCTTCTCTGCCCAGCCCCGCTTTTGAACTGGGGGACAAAAAGCAAAAGATAGCAAGAGACACCTGCCTTCCCTGCTAGTCAGCAAGGCCATGGCATCGGGATTTGTCTCGTCCAGTTTTCTACTTACAGCAAAGGCAGGTGTACGTCACAACAAAGACATAACACAGGAAGAAAAAACAAATCAAAACCCCAACCAACAACCGGAAAGGACACAAAATGATTCTAGCATCTTAGAAAGATTCAGAGACGTAGGAGACACAATTTCCCGCCTTCGGGTCTCCAGATTCAATTCAGGAACTCTCTCTGCCACATAAAAAGCTAACTGATAATATAAGGCAGGATGTGGTCGATGTGAGAAATCAGTGCTCCGGGTACGTGGTAAAGATGCAAGGAAGTCTGGGTAGAATCGTTAAAATACTTCATGAGGAGGATGAAGTTTGAGTTTGGAAGGGAGGTGCCATTTCACACGGGTCAAAGAGAGCGGCTATCAAAACAGAAGAGAAGATACGCTAACATCTTTCCCTGGACAGAGACTGGCAGCCCCATGGTAGGAAAAAAGGAGCTCTCTGCTCTGAGACAAAAAGGACACCCAGAACCAGTACGGGCAGCTCTGTGCCCATCACTGGCCTTGGTGCACTCGTGTGTTATGGGGCTGATGAGTCCGTCCCCTGGGGATGCGGTGAGGACCTGGCATATACAGGAAGTGCTCAGGAAAGACCAGGGAAGACCCCTACACCCCCTCCCCCGAGAGGTCTCATTCAGCCATCCTTTTATGGATCTGCGAGAAAGACTCAGAGGTGTCAGATATTTCCGTCGTCTGTACAAGTTATCTCTAGGGACAAGGAGCTGTCATGAGAACTTCTGAAAATGTATTTCTATCCCTTTCTCAGGTTCTGTCAGTCATAGCTCACTAGGTATCACTAAGCCAGTGTTCGTCAGGACTCAGCTCTGTGGACTCTATGCTGGTGTCCAGATAGGGGGGAAGCTACTGCACAATCTTGAACACAGTCTGAGGAGATAAGACACGGTGACAAAGAACACATGGACATCAGTGGTGTGAACTAACAGATAAGCAGGGGAGAGCCTGACCTTCAAGAGCTAAGCAGATGAGGGCAGCTACTAAAGGCCGGCAGGAGTCCACGCGGGGAGTAAGGACAGAGATCAGCATTCAGGGCAGGAAAGGGACAGTGCCCACGAGGATCCGGACTCCTCCCAAGACTGCTAACAACCAGGAACACCTTAATCTAAGGTGTACTTCCTGTCGTTAGAAAAATAACACGGAGGACATGGGGAGATGGAGAGGAGAAGGGAGTTGAGGGAAATTGGGGGGGAGATGAGCCATGAGAGACTATGGACTCTGAAAAACAACCTGAGGGTTTTGAAGGGGCGGGGGGTGGGAGGTTGGGGGAGCCAGGTGGTGGGTATTGTGGAGGGCACGCATTGCATGGAGCACTGGGTGTGGTGTAAAATTATGAATTCTGTTACGCTGAAAAGAAATGAAATTTTAAAAAAATAATAAAAAAATAAAATGGGTATTTAGGAGCACCTGGATGGCTCAGTCAGTTGCACTTTCCAAATAAGTAAATAAAATCTTTTTAAAAATAAAAAAAATTAAAAAATAAAAAGAAAAGAACTCTTCGACACAAATTCAAATAACTTTTGGATTGGTTGGAGCCTTCGACATAATTTAAGCAAGTTGTCCTTTGACCAGCCGCCCATGGGGCCAGCACTCACAATCTAGGGTCACTCAGCTATCTGGGGGTATGGAGGGAACCGGCATCCAGGTGTGTACTCCCCTGAGTTCATTTTAATTTGGAACATTCCTCCACACCTTGAATCTATGCATACTAGTATTATTATCGTTAATTATTATAATATTATTACTATTATTATTATTATTATTATTTTAATGTCCATAAGCGTTTTCTGGAGCCTAGGCTCATGAGTCAAGGTGTGTTGTTGTTGTTGTTGTTGTTCTTTTTTCCCCTTCATATTCCTCTATATCTTTTTTTGTTTGACTCCCTAAGGATTTTTTTTTTTTTTTTCAAAGAAAGTAACATTGCTTAAAGCTCACTCTCCAGAGTGAGGATTAGGTTTTGACTATGAATGTTAGCTGGTCCTATAAGGGATAAAAACCTGTACAAGAGACATGGCAGGCCTGGGCCAGAGGCTGCTGACTGGCTTGTCCCTCCCAGAGAGCACGGGGCAGGTGGCTGCGAGCTATGGCCCAGGCTCGGATTCTGGAGGGCACTCTAGCAGCAGTCTCAGGGAAAGAGCTCCCCACTTTGCAAGGGGCAGACCTGGGTTCAAACCCTTGTTCTGCCACTTGGTTACCAACTTTGGGGAAATTTCATAACTTCTAGGAACTTTAGTGTTTTGACTTCTTAGAACTGAACACCGCAACCTCCCTTGCTTGTTGTGAAGAGTGAGAAAAAATATATTTAAGATTCCTGGGTCTTTTTACCTGTCTGGTAGGTGGAAGTCACTATCATATGTCAGGTTCAAGACCCTGGACATGAACCCACGTGGGCTAATGGGAGAGACAAGCTGCTGTGCAGAGAAACCGTAGGATAAATTCAGTCTTTCAGGAAGTCCCCCGTGCTGGTGGGAATCTTTGGAAGAAGCAAACCAAAATGAAAGCGTCCTGCCTTTTTTTTTTCTCTTAAAGATTTATTTATTTTGAAAAGAGAGAGAAAGAGAGAGAGAGACAGCAAGAGCACACACACCTGAAGGGCAGAGGGAGAAGGAGAGAGATCTCAAGCAGACTCCATGCCGAGCACAGAGCTTGAGGCAAGGTTCAATCTCACGACCTGAGATCAGCACCTGAGCCGAAACCAAGAGTCAGTCGCCTAACCAGCTAAGCCCCCCAGGTGCCCCTGAAGCCTCCTGCTTTATGGTCCGCTGTCAGTGCAGTCCAAATTTGGACCACACCCCAGGACGCGGCAGAACAGCAGACATCTAGGGACAAGACTTCCTATAGTCCTCACAGCCCCGACTGCACATCCTGGGCAGACTGTGCCTCACGGGAACACTCGCCTGCCCCAGAAACCACCTCTGCCTCCACACTAGACCACTTGTCCTCTCCTGGCTGTTCGCTCCCAGACGCTCCCTGCTCTCCCCAGCCTCTGGGTTTGCCTCTGTTTCCTGTTTACAGCATCTCTGAAGACATGACCCTTTGCACAACTGCAGCCTTGACCCCTCACTTCCTTTCTTCCTGACCCACGATTTCCACTTGACCTCGAGACAGTGTGACTGCCCGCTGCCCTGGGCACATGTCAACCATGGTCCCTCACTTCCCTCCCTAAGAACTACTCTCAAAGCAGGTCAAATTCCGACTTCCTGGCACCGCATCAGTATTCTTTCCCCTCGAGATTAGAGACTCTCTGAGTGCCCCAAATCAGGATTTAAATGTAGATAACAATAGGACATATTTTCAAAAAGAAAAGATACTGTTTAAGCCCGCCACGGGCCACCCCTGCACACAGGATGGGCCGAATATGATTTTACAAACACTGAACAGCTGCAAAGCTGAAATAGGAATTTGCTAAGAAAATCACAATGCACAATAAAAGAAAAAAAACAGTCTTTGTTTTTCCTAATGGGAAGGTCAAGTCACATGAAGCCAACTATTTTAAGAACATCTGGTCAATTATAAGTATTACTCAATGTAAGGAATTCAAACCGTTTCTGAGGGAAGCGACTTGTTACTCGCTGCTGGGTCACGCAGAGCGGGCACGTGGTGTAAGATGCGTGGACGGAAGAGGACAAAGGCTGGAAGGGAAGGAAGGCATGTTCACAAAGCCAACCCCGGGGATGGGCCAGAGCCATCCCACCCCTGCGCTCGAGTCTGTGCTCATCTGTGGGTCCCTATCCTACTCACCTTCACCCCCGCAAAGATGGCCGAGGAAAACAGGCTATCTGTCGGCCACTCACTGCCCGCCTGTCCCTCTCCTAAGGACTCTAGCAAGCTCGCCTAAGCTGGCTGAGTCTCAGCATTTCCTCCCATCCACACTCCTCCCCTGCCCCATCACATGTCTGAATCTTCTGAGCCTTCCATGCACACCATCAGCCCCTGGTGTTATGAGGTCTCTCTCAGTTCTCTCAACCCTCTCAGCTGTTCCCCCTTTCCTGGAGTCTCTGCTGCCTGGGGTCAATTGGTTCTGAACACCTGCTCCCCAAAACATCAGCCCCGGCACTGCTGGAGAACTTGCTAGTACGCGACTCCTTGGGCCCTGATCTAGACCTACAAAATCACAAACTCATGGGGGCAGGGGTGGGGTGGGGGGAGCAGGGAGGGACCCAGCAATCTACGTCCCCATGAGCCTCCCAGGGATTCTCACCCGCAGGGAGGTCTGAGAGCCGCTGGTCTGTGCCACTCTGCCTCCCGCACCCCCCACCCAGGTGCACGTGGGCTGAAGCTCTGGAACTCATCGTCCCTCAAACACCACACCACGCCACCCGCGTCTGGCAGGCACCGGGCTAGACTCTGCATACTGACTTTCATCTCTTCTCTTTTATGTCTCTCTCTGGGTGAGCGTGGCTCTCCAGGTCTGCTGCAGGTGTCTGCTTATCTCACCAGCTTGCGAATATATTACCCAAGGCTATGTGCTATTTTCTGTCCTCTCACCAGTGCCAGTCACAGGCAGATCTTCCCTTTACGTGTATGTGTGAGTCTACATGTATGTATATATAAATACACACACACATCTTGATTGCTTCATGGGCATCATGCATTTTGCTAATCACTTCCATGCATCATTTATCTGCACGATGACTTTGAGACTTTAAAAGTTGCCATCATTCCAATGTTACAAATGAGGAAGTCAAGGCACAGCGATCGGGTAACCCGGGTTATCCAGGGTGGCGTAACGCACAGCCACCAGCCAGCACAGGAGCAGTGTGTGCAAGACACGAAGGCTCAGCACTGAACCGCCCTGCTCAAGCTCGTTTTGGTCTCCTTCTGGGAGACGGGAGAACGGGGCCTCCTCGGTCTGCAAAGATACAAGGGAAAGGAATTTCAGTTCTGCCTCTGAGCTTCCCTGGCCTGACTCATTTAGACGGTGGTGGTGGAAAGCTGCAGCCTCAGAATGTGGGGCTGTCACAGCAGCAGAGGCACGAGAGTGGCGGCTGAGTAGAAAGTCAACTGTAGAGACGCCGACTCATCCCAGCACGCGGTTTCCTGGTCCTTCAGGAAGACACGCGGATGTCACCCCCTCCGGAGGAGAGGACCACAGCTCGAGGGCAGACATTCACAATTTCCAGCCAGCCAGGCTGCCAGGAATTTACACGAGTGATCTGAAAACTGCGGTCCCAGGAAAACCTGCACATGGATGTATAGAGAAGTTTCATGCACAAATGCCAACACTTGGAAGCACCCAAGACTTCCTTCAGTGGGTGAATAAAATAAACCAGTTTCTTTAACTGGTGGGATGCTCAGACAATAAACTGTTATTCAGAGCTAAACAGAAATGAGTCAGGAAGCCATGAAAAGACATCGGGGGATACGTAAATGCATATTCTTGAGGAAAAGAAGCCGATCTGAAGAGGCTGCGAACTGTGTGATTCAGACTACAGGACATTTGGGAACTCGCAGAATTAGGGAGCCCTGTGATCGCATGTTGGGGGGAAGACAGAGAGCCGAGCTACAGAGGATGTTTTAGGACAGTGAAACTACTCACAATGGTGCATATGGGTCATCGCACCTTTGTCAAAACCCACGTGATATGCGACAGCAGACGCGAGCCCTACTGTCCAGGTTAGGGACAGAACTGTGTCCTCCTCCCCAAATTCCAAAGTTGTAGCCCGAATCCTCCATGTGACTCTCCGTCTTTAGGAGGTCCTTAAGGTTGCATGAGGTCATACAGGGCGGGGCTTACAGGGGAGGACCATCTGGGTCTCTCCCTCCCCGCACTGTCTCTCATCTGCCTGTGAGGACACAGGGAAAAGGCGGCCATCTGTGAGCCAGACAGGGGCTCTCTCCAGAACCTGCCCACGTGGGCACCTGATCTCAGACTTCCAGCTCCACACTGTGGGAAAGGGAGTCCTGCTGTTTAAGCACTCCGCCCCCTCCCTCAGTCTGAGGTGTTTTCTGACAGGGTACATGACGGTCTTCGGGTGATTCTCATGTGTCCATGTTCATCCTTGGAACAGATGCCCTTCCGGGGGCGGGATGTCAACAGTGAAGGTGAAGGGCGTCGTGCATGTGTGGGAACTCTGTACTTTGCCATCAATCTTGCTATGAGCCTAAAACTCTGAGGAAAAAGGTCTTCTTCTTCTTTTTCTTTCTTCTTTCTAAAGGCTACATCCTGTATGGTTCTAATTACACGACACACTGGGACTGGCAAACTGCAGAATCAGCAAACAGATCAGCAATCACAGGGGACAGGGGGGAGAAGGAGGACAGCTGAATAGGTGGGAGCAGGGGGTATTTTAGGGCATGGGGAATATTCCATATAAAGCTGCAACGATATATTCATGTCACTGTGCATTTATCAAAACCCGTAAAAAACTAAACTTCACAGCACAGAGAGTGAGCCTGGATGTATGCACATTTAAAAAACAAAAAACAAAAAACAAAAAACTTTAGGAAGCCAAGGCATCCTGAGACAGGGGAGAGAGAATCTAACTCTACCACAAACACACAAGACGACCTCACTGCAGGGGCGGGGCCCGTGCTGAGCTGAGTAAGTCTGAGAAGACCGCAGGCACACGGAGCCGTCTACAGGCCCCGAGCCCCAGCCGATAAAGCCGCCTCCCTGGGAGTGTGGGTCAGCAGTGCTGAGACGACCATCCGTGTACACTGGCATCAACAAATAAGCAGACGGACGGCGCCAGGCAGGAGCCAGGTTTCTCACTGTTGGGAGTGGAAGGTCCCAGGCGAGCCAGGGGAGGTGGCCCGCATGACCCACGTGGTCCTGGGGATCAGAGCGGGAGACAACAGCAGGAACTCGCCACGCGCCGCATGCAGGTGCAGACGGCTGCCAGCAGGACCACTTACCGACACGTGTGTGCACGCGGGCTCCCAGGCACACAGCTGTCCCGGCCAGAGCACACGCTCTGCCGGCCGACGGGGCCCAGACGCAGGTTACACATACAGGCATGGACACCCCTGCCTGCAGCAAGCACACCACGTACCCAGATCTGGGCTCCTGAGGGCACACTCCAACCAAAGCAACAAGGGTACGGAGGCAGATTGAAGGACCTGCGCAGGAAATGTTCCCGCTGATTCTGGAACATCCTGTAATGCCACAAAGCAAGGAGTCCTCGAATGGAGCGGCCAGCCACAGTGCTGGGGTGTGTCACAGCAACACAGGAGCCAAATGCACAGGCCCCCAGGGCTTGACACAAAGTGTATGGGTCACAACACAAAATAGAAAATAAATGTCCGTGAGCTCATACTGAATGAATGAACGAATGAGTAAAGGAGAGAGAAAAGACACTTCTCTCATGCAGAAAATAACCCAAGAAGTTTTGGTGGCTTCCCCACCAGGAGCAGGAGCCTAACTCCAACTCCAAGTGTGGCTATGCAGGGTGACTTCCTCCGGAGAGGGCAGCGTGGACGTGGAGCGGGGAGTCACCGTGCGGTGGAGAAAGTGGCCACACACCGCACCCAGGCAACCCAGGGTGACTTCCTCCGGAGAGGGCAGCGTGGACGTGGAGCGGGGAGTCACCGTGCGGTAGAGAAAGTGGCCGCACACCGCACCCAGGCAACCCAGGGTGACTTCCTCCGGAGAGGGCAGCGTGGACGTGGAGCGGGGAGTCACCGTGCGGTGGAGAAAGTGGCCACACACCGCACCCAGGCAACCCAGGGTGACTTCCTCCGGAGAGGGCAGCGTGGACGTGGAGAGTGACGGCGACTGCGTGAACCCTTGAGGGTACGAGACAGACACAGCACCTGTGTCTCCGTGGTCTTCCTCCCCAAACCCACAAGCTGAGCACTGCCGGCCCTCCCCACAACCCTCAGGGTCTTCCGAAGCAAGGAAAGTCGGAGAAACTGCCAGAGGCGCAGGAAGCCGGAGAAGGGAGGAGATAGGGCACTGGGTGTCCCGGAAGGGACGGGCTTCGGGACGGAGGAAGGGCACTGGGTGAAAGTATGGGTGTGGGAATGAGATGTGGACTTCAATCGCTCACGTTCCAGGGCCAGGTCACAAGCTGTGACAAGGGCAGCGGCCCCTGCGGACGTCACTAGTCAGGGGAGGGGTGCGGGTGAGCTCCCAGTCCTTCCGGTCTGCGTCATTTTCCTAAACTGAAATCCAAATCTGCTAACTGAATCTAATCTAAGTCTGTACATCTAAATCTGAAATGCACAAAAATAAAACACTTATTAGCAAAAAAAAAAACCAAAAAAAACCCAAAAAAATACCATCGACTTAACTTTTCCACTTAAACCCAAATAAGCCTACTGAAATGCAGATTCCACTGGAAAGAGTAACATTTTTAAGCCAGTGTTTCCCCAAATGGCCTTATCAACGGTGACATTGAAAACCTGAGACACACCGTGTGAAGTCTAGTTGGAGGGTTTGCTGCTTATTTTTAACCATTAAACTGTGCGGTTTTCACCTTTCTGGCCAACACAGTGACGCCGCAAGAAGGGTTCGAGTCCGAGTGGACCGGACCGCACTCACTCAGAGGCGACCACAGATCACCAGTGTTCGGGGGGCGGGGGGCAGGGAGCTGCTCTTAGTTCTTTGTCCGAAGCAGGCTTCCTGCCCTCCCTCGGAGTCTGCAGGGGAGCGGGGAGGGGCAGACACCATCAGCAGAGGAGCCACAGACCAGAGACGGCCGCCGCCCGTGGGGGCTGCCGCCGGGCACAGCCCCGGTTCTTAAGGGATCCACGCAAGCAACAGCCGTGAACATGCCACGTGCAGCTTGTGTGGGCTTGGTGAGGGAAAAGAGGGCTCCGCCCTTTGGAGCAGCCACAGCTGGACACTGAGGGCCCATGTCACGGGAGACATTTCCCGCCCCGGAGCAGGCCACCCGCATCCATCCCATCACAGCACGTGGAACAAAACACAGGATTTGAGCAGAGGCTGCTGGGCCGATCCCTCCTGTAGCGAGGCCCCTGGGAAACCCACGAAGACACGACAGATTCCTGGTGAGAAGCCCCCAGAGACACTTCCAGGGACGGCAGGGGCGGGGACCTTGAGACTCTTCCTCCCTGGCTGGGCAGACCCGCAGACCTACTTCCAGAAGGTGTGTCTCCAGTGGGCAGCTTGGCAGGGCACGCACTCTCACTGCTCAGGGGGATAAAATACTTGGCAGGCAGGCTGCAAGTGAGCTGGTAGCTTCCACGGCCCAGCCAGCTTCCCACAGACGGCCCAGACAAGCCTGTGCCCTGACCTCTGTCCGGGAATGAAATACAGAGGAGACACGAAGGACCTACAGTTTCAGCTCCAATTTGCAAATGTCACACTGTGGCTACCAGCAAGGGACGCTTTAAAAGTCAAACACAGAAAACCATCACTTGGGCTAGAGGAGGTCTCTGGATTATGTGTCCTCTTTTGTAAAATTTCTATTTTTTTACTTATTTAACAGAAAGAGAGTGAGAAAGCACAAGCAAGGGGAGTGCCAGAGGGAGAGGGAGAAGCAGGCTCCCCGCCGCGCAGAGAGCCCGATGCAGGGCTCCATCCCAGGCCCCGGGATCATGACTGAGCCGAAGGCAGACGCCTCACCGGCGGAGCCTCCTGGGCACCCCTGACTGTCTGTCCTCTCAGAGAGGACTTCCTTCCTCTGAGCCATTTAGGGATTTGCTAAGAAGTCACACAAACCCCCGCCGCCCCAACCCACTTCCTTCTACCCAAGGATGAACTCCGTAATGCGTTCTTGCCACCCCCCACCGGTGATACCGTCATTGGGTCCCGTCGTATTTTTCCAGATACAGATACAAAGAGATGAGCTGCAGAAAATACAGACTCCATGATGAAGCCTGAACTAGTCCTAACCACACTCTGACCCTAACCGATCCTAACCACCCTCGGGCAGACAAAGGACAGCGTGTGGGCAGTGGGAGGCTGGTCCACGCCGTCCCCGGCTGTCTCCCTGCCCCTGTAAGTCGCCGCTGGTTGGGAGCACGTGTCTGGCCAGCTCACGGGGGTGGCAGGTCTGACACAGTGTTGCTTCCTTTGAGGCACCGGCAGAAGCCTTGTTGCTAGGACGACAAGCCTGGGAAATTGTGTATTTGGGGCTTTGCCAATCCCTTGGGCTCGAGCATTAAGATATAATGGAGTAAGGAGCAGGCAGTGGGGATGGAAACAGGCCTCTGGGAAGAGTCAAGAAACCAGCTCTGTTGCTCACTGACCACGTGACCCTCACGGCCTGTCACCAGCCCTCCATGGACCCATGGCCTAGCCCCTACTTTGGCCGCAAGAGCTGGCCCCCAGGGTTCCTGAGGCCCACGAGCCCCTGCTGCTCTGCCCCACCTGAGCAGGGTAGCTCGGCTCCCGAGAGAGGCCTCCCCCTTGCGCTGCCGCCCAAGCAGCAAAGATCTTCCCAGAGGCGGGCAACGGGTCTCAAGGGAGACAGTACCTCCCGGATGCAGCCCTGCTACTGCCGGTCTGTCTCTGAGCCCACGCTGTGCCTGTGCCCCTGAGTCCTGTTCTGCCCCTCGGATCCTGTAAACACTCGGCACCCTCCCGTCCCACCAACCAAGTCCACCTCAGGAGGCCCTCCCCGTCCCATTCCCACATCTGCACACCCCAACCCTTTCGCTGGCGTCAGTGAGTTAGCCAGCGCTGGTGGTTCCCACGAGTCCGAAGCACTGTTCTAGACACAGGGTCTCGAGAGGCAGACGCGCCACACTGAGCACCATCTGATAACCAGAACCTTCCTTCCCTGGCCGGAGCACCTTCCCCGGGAGATCTCAGCCTGAAGGAAAAGGGATCAAATGAAGGGAGATCTCAGCCTGAAGGAAAAGGGATCAAATGAAAGGCGGAAAATGACAAGGAATCTGTTCGAAGAACCTTCAGGGAAGGTGAGAGGAATCCGCTTTCATTATGCTGCGGTTTTAACTTATTTGATCCACTCCAGCCAGAAAACTGAGTAAAATCTGCAGCTTCCAAAGACGTTTTACTGTACCGATATCCCAAGTTCGGTTACGTCTGGAGTGTGTCTTTGCCTTCGGTCCAGGAGCTGGATGGGGCTGGGGGAACTGGAAACACAGGACAAGGCAGGCACTGGTGCTCCTGGCAGCCAGAGGAGGCGAGCGGCCTGGGGCAGGGAGGCAGGCACCGAATCGGCAGGAAGACACCCGGACCCACTCATGTGTCTCAAATAAGCAAGCGGCCTAAACGGCCCAGCCTGAGGTCCTGGTGGTGCATGGGCAGGCCAGGACCAAGAACACTTCAGAGGTCGGCAACATACGGGGTCTGCACACCTGGGCACGGTACATGCTGTTCACAAAAAGAAAGAAGCCCAAAATGGAGTCACGGGTCCCCAGCAGCCTCTCCCAGGACCGTGACCTTTTAAAAGCCCTTCTGAAAGGCCCTGATCAGCTCTGGTGAGGCCATCTGCAGTATAAAAAAACCCTATTGTCGGGGCGCCTGGGTGGCTCTGTTGGCTAAGCCTCTGCCTTCGGCTCAGGTCATGATCCCAGGTCCTAGGATCGAGCCCCGCATCGGGCTCCCTGCTCAGCAGGGAATCTGCTTCTCTCTCTCCCTCTGCCCACTGCTCCCTCTCCCTCTGCCTGCCGCTCCCCCTGCTTGTGCTCTCTCTCTGTCAAATAAATAAATAAATAAAATCTTAAAAAACAAAACAGAACAGCTCTGCTCTTCTTTTGTCCCTGAAAAGAAGACGTCCTGGCCTGAAACAAGCCCTTCTCTCCTCCTGCTGCCGCTGGCTTCGTGCCCACCGTCCCTCCCACAAACACCCTCTCCTGTGACGCCCGCCAGAGCTGCTGCCACTTGCTGGATGGGGTGCTGCCCAGCTCAGGAACCGCTCAGTGAAGCCAGCGAGGTCTTCAAATTTACTTGGTTGGATTTCATTTTTTAACACGTGTACACACACGCTGGAATTTCTGAAGTGCAGGTCAACGTTGCTGGGGTGGAGAAACATTACTCAGCTCACACAGGCTGCCACAAAGGACGGGGACCCCCACCCACCCTGTTACTAACCGAAGGGGACCCCAGAGTGCCAGGCTCCAACACAGCTCCAGTCACCAGTAAGGTCAGCCCTGAGCCGATGGACAGATGGTCCCGCCCTCTGGGAGCTTACACCGCATGGGAGGTGGCTGCAGCAACCCAGGCCAGAGGTCGGGACCCGTTGGGCAGGACACGGTGACAAATAGGGCCGATGACAAGTGCTCACATTCTGGACACTCTGAAGGAAGAGCTGCTGGGACGGCTGACAGTCGGGTGTGGGTGTGAGCAAGGGCAGTCGGGGGTCCCGGGCTCTGACCCAGCAGACAGGACAGAAGCCAGGGGAGGAGCTGGTCTGGGTGGTCTGAGTTTCGCCAGCACCTGCCCGCTGGCTGTGGGAACATCAGTGAGACCCCCTGAGCCCACCCTCTCCTTCCCCATGAGGCAGACAGTATTCTGGGAATGGCAGACAAGGCGGGTGCTGGGCTAGGCAGAACTCCCCAGAGCCTTTTTCGAGCCGGGTTTATGGACCAAGGGCCAGGCCCTCTCCTCGGATGGCCTTCAAACTCAGAATACTTTTTTTACACTTTTAAAGATTATAAAACCACCAAATCACAAGCCAACAAAGAAATGTAGGCCACCAAAACCTAAAATACTCACTCTCTGATTCTCCCCAGAAAAGTCTGCTGACCCTCTCCCTGTTGGTGGGCATCTCAGCTGCACACGCGGGGCCAACCCAGGCTTCCCGAACAAGGCTCACAAAGACCCTGACAGCCGCCCCGAGAGCTGGTTCCAGGTCACGACCACAGCAGGGACTGGAGCAGCCGGGGTCCTGGAAACACCAGGTGCGTGGGCACGATCGCTGGCCTGTGCAGGGAGACGCCGGACTCCCCAGAACGGGACGTGAGGGGGCTCACGACAGATGAGGGCAGCTTGTGAAGGACACTTCTCTGCTTCCCTGCGTTGACGCCCCAGTCCATTGAGACCCTCAGGCTCCCAGGATGTGTTCTGGAAAGAGTTGAGCACAGGCCAGAGAGCCCAACCCACACCCTTGAGCCAGGGGACACTTCTCGTGGGAAAGCCCACAGGAGGCTCTAAAGGCCCCACTGTTCTTGGGAGCATGGCCAGGAGCTCTCACTGGGCCCCCACGCAAGCCCTGCAGCCCACGTGGGAGTCCAGCCACATTCAGGCTCCACATCTCTAGATCTGGAAGTCGTACCGTGTGCCATCTGCCGATCCCGGCAGGGGACCAACAGGCGAGTCCCACCTGAAGAACAGGGCTGGTTCTCCCTGACCTGGAACTCACCGTACCCGTGACAGATCCTTCCTATGATATCTCCACGTGGATCTCTAACTTTGGGTATCATCAGAGCTCACTGTTAACGACTAATAAATTGTGACCCGCTGCACACAGAGCTGGGCAGAATCCGTGGCATTCTGGTCCATGGACCTCAACTACCTTTCCAGTGTCACAGTCTGAGAACCGTCGTTCAAGGGCTCTCTTGCTAGAAAAGAAGCAGGACAAGCCTTAGGAATGGTACGTCACCCCAGTGGTATGACGACTGGGACAACCACGCCACTAACCTTTATGTTTTCCAAAACACAACAGCATATGGCCCATTAGAGCCCCCTCTTCCTTTCAACCCTCTGATCACCCACATGAAACCACCCACACCCCAGCTGCCCACACCCATCACTCCCTGTCACCTTCTCCTCTCTGGCCCCCACGGCCGTGTTCTGACGTGCACTATGAGCACATCTTGATTTCTTTGCTCTCTTCCCCCTCAAGAATGCAAGCTCCACGAGGAGGTCAGTATAACCATTCGACAACTGAAGAAAGCCCACTCAAAGGAAAAAACTGCCATATGTGATTTTGTTCTCTCCCTTACTGCCTAGTTAACTAGGTGGGAAAAGACCTGTCTCCATGGGGAAATGTGGGTTTCCCTGGGGCGGAGAGGATGGTTCCCTTCCCCAAGAGCCAAGGAGACAAGCCGGTAGGGCTTGCTCTCCCTGCACAGACAGAATAGAGGCGGTTCCCCCAGAACTGTCTTCTGATCGGAAGAGCATCTCTTGTGCTCTTAGGAGAAGCGGCCTTGATTTCTGACTTCTCTGTCCCCACCTCTGTTCTGCACTCCATCAACCAACACTGCAGGGGCAGGAATGAGCTCAATTATCTTCACTTAACACATTAAGAAGTGGGGCTGAGGAACATTGGTGATTTCCCCCAAGTGCCACAGTAACAAGTGTGCCACACGCCTGGGCTGCGCCAGGTCCCAACGGTCACCCCACTGGCCCGCCTGCTGGAGCCTGGGAGGGCTCCTTCCCCTACTAGGCCGCCCCTTCCACAGCACACAGGGGCAACCGCTCACCCGGCTGTCCTAGCTTCTAGAAAACGGAAGAGGCTGCCCTCTGAGGGCATGTACTCCTGGTGCTGTAAGTTTCCCCACCTGAGAAGAATATTTTTCATCACAGAGAACCTTCCAGTTGTTCCATTTGCATCTTGCTTAATGATGCTAACAATACAACTATTTAGGGGGCTACAACGCGGGAGCGAATCCAGCGCTCCACTTCCCTAATGAGAAGGTGGGTCATCCCCACATGAAGGCTCTTCTGTCTTCCCCCAAGTCAATGCCAAAGACTGTAATGCTAATATGTGGAGGGGAAAAATCTCTCCTCTTACTGCGCCCCCCGAGCTCTCCATGAAGAAGGCTGGCCCTCGGTTTGTCCTCACACAGGACCGCCAGGAGGTCAGGAAGCGCCCGCCCACCGCGGCTCCGTCCCACCCAGACAGAGACCAGCCCCAACAGTGCTTGCGTATCCAGCCCCCAGCCACCGCTCTAGAACTCACGTTCCGGTGCGGCCTCCCCACCTCCCCCAGTCCTGGCCCTGGGCAGGGAGACCCTAAGTGCTGATGAGCTCACAGGATGGACACGGAGCCACCAAGTCATGACAGAGAGAAGTGACGAGGGCAGTGCTGGAAACCCCTTCCCGCCCCACCTGTTCCCGATGCCTCGCCTGCCCCCACGCTGGGGCCGCCGGCCAGACAACGCTGGGAGCTGTACCAGATGTTAAAAACAAATGGCAGAACTTACTCAGAATTAGCTCTGACATGGTGGCGTGGGTCCGCGGGGCACCGGCAGACCTTTCACTCCAAGAGAAGAAAAGCCCTGGACGACCTGGGTCGGTGCTCTCCCCAAAGCCCGCAGTTTCCTGAGCCCGGAGCTTTGTTCGCAGCCCACCCCCGGGGGACCGAGCATAATCAAATAAACTGATGCAACCTTTCCTGAAGGGAGACAGAGTCGCGAACTTCTGATTATTCCCAGGAAAACACCAGTCACAAGCTGGGAGTGGGCTTCCAAGGGGAAGCATTCCTGCTGGGAATGACCAGAATAACACAAGCCTCCGAACCGTATTTACTTCCAGCGCAGCGTGACAGCCTGGGTCTTTCCTCCCAGGACCCCGGGCGCGGAGAACAGACGTCGGCTTTGGGGAAGGACGGCGCTGCTGCAGCAATAATGGGTCTAATGGGACCGGCTTCTCTTACGGACGTAAAACTCTGGTCACTTGAGAATCGTTAGTATAGTCTGACAGCACCAAAAATAACAGAACTCACTCTGTCCAACCACTGTTTTCCTCACTCACAAGTTAGCACCGGGCTCAGGCACATCCACGGCCGTGCACAGATTTCCTGGCGTTCCAGAAGGAAGCAGGTCCAAGTTCTGCAGGGTTGCATAAGGCCGAGTCTCCCCTCCTCTCCTGGCCAGCTCACCCCGCCCCCCCGCCCCCACGCCCCCTGAAGGAACTAAGGGAGGGGCTGGGGTGCTTTCTAGGGGTCCCTGCCAGCTGGGCACCTGGCACCACCATGACCACAGCCAGTATCTCCCCCTAGAAACTGAGGGTCTTCTCAAGAGCCTCCCCACACACACGTCCTAGCGTCTCTCCGGGCTCCCCTCCCCTCCCCGGCACTCGTTTACCTTACCGTGTGGACTCTGTCCCAGCTCCAGAACGTGCTGCCCCTGAGGCAGCAGTCTCCATGTGGTCCGCTCCACCCTCTATCGAGAGACCCCACCGCAGCACTCCCGCGGCAGATCCGCGCCACGAGAGGAGGTCGACATACTCACACAATGCCTGGCCGGGGGGCACGCGGGGACAGGGTGCTAAAAGGACCGCCCCATCTATTACCTGAGGAGCTCCCCTACTGACGGGGAGAATCCTACGCCTGTGGAGCATCGACTGCCTGATACAACGTTCGGCATCACACCTGGTACGATGTGCTCTATGCGGAAAGTCAATATTTGCTGAGCGGATGGCTCAGTAACTACTAGCAATTAAGGGTGATTTTCTCTACAGTGAAATAAAAAAACACTCATTTTGGCCCAATAAATTTATGTGGAAATTGCCCAAAGGACCATGGTGTGAACATGCAGAAAATCTGCCAAGCTTCTCTTCCTGGGAACCAGGGCGCTGGCTCCCGGCCCCAGCTCTGTCCTCAGCCAACTCTGTGACCTTGGCAGATCTCAAGTGCTTGGAGCGCTGATGTACGCACGTAGAAAATGATAGGGTTCATTTTCCACCTGTAAAAAATCAACTGCAATTTCCTAAATTACAATAACGTAGTTAGAGTTAAAGAGACACCAGTCAATTTGCATTATTGCAAATGCAACAAGAGGCCTTTTGGACTAGCAACAGGCAATATTCACTGATGTCCTTAACATTGTTTAAATCCTTTGATCAGGAAGCCCTGTGTCTAGGAATTCATCCACAGAATTAAAAACATCAGGGGCACGAAAATGCTCATTCCAGTATTTCCTGGAACGTGGTTAAACTTGAAGCGCAAGGATACGATTTTTTAAAAAGACGATCAAACCAGTAGAAGCAGAAGAATGGAAAAGTGCAGGTGCACGGGTTGAAGTTCAAAATGATACAGCAGGTGAAAAGAGTTTTTGGTCAAAATCTGCAAACTTTACCTACGTTGACCCACTGACCCAGAAACCCCACTTCTGGGCATGGGAACAGTATGTAAAGTCAGTCACGGTCGTCCTGTTTGAAACACCAAGAGATGAAAACCAATCCAAGTCAGACGCTGGTGGAAGAAGCCGTGGGGCGTCCACGCCGTGGATGCCGGGCCGCGGCAGACAGCGCAGACGGCTTCCTAGGCATGAGGATGGGAAGGTCTGCAAGACACGTTAAGCAAAAAGAGAAAGCATACAGCGGTACCTACTGTGCCCTGAACACTGTGAGCTTCACGTACGCTTACACTTATGTTTACCTGCATAAAGAAACAGGGTATGAGTACCCTGGATCTTAATTAAAACAGCCTCCTAACGCAGCAGACAAGGCTTGACGGTGGAGGGAATGGCCAGGCACAGAGGCAAAGAGAACTTTCCAATATTTACGTTTAAATAAATCTGCTTGCAAACAACATGGACATCCCTATTTTAAAACCACAACGTTTTGGGGGCACCTGGGGGGGTTCAGTCGTTAAGCGTCTGCCTTCGGCTAGGGTCATGATCCCAGAGTCCTGGGATCGAGCCCTACATCGGGCTCCCCACTCAGCGGGGAGCCGGCTTCTCCCTCTCCCAATCCCCTATTTGTGTTCCCGCTCTTTCACTCTCTCTCTCTTTGCCAAATAAATAACATCTTAAAATAAAATAAAATAAAATAAAATTACAATGTTTTGTGCTTCCTTCAGCAGCACATGTATTAAGATTATGATGTTCTAATAAAGTGAATTTGAATGTCATACTCATGGTAGTTTAGGATAAAGAAAGGGTCACTCTCCTGGTCTTCGGGGAGTGAAGGGATAGTGCCTTTTCACTCGGCACACCTGCCTGCCTACCTAGAGTTATGAAACATACATCACTATTACATAAATTGAGAGAAAAGTTCCCAGTGATATTTAATAGCATTTTTCTCCTCTGGGCTGGCTTAGAGTTCCAGTAATGTCAGTGTATCTCTGCTCTCCTACATGTCTCTTTCAAATTCAAGATCTGACATTTAATTTATCATCAACGGGTTCAACATCCTTTGACGGGCTGCCTGTTAGAGCCGAGACCTCGGACGAGCACCTGTCAGCCCGAGGAGAAAGGCATTCACGGGGCCAGGCTTCGGGGACAGTTTTTGATTTCCCCACAAGGGGGAAAACAGAAAAGAAAAGAAAAAAGTGACATTAATTCAAATACGAATTAAAAAAAATAATAGCTACTGTTTATTAAGAACTCCTGGGCCACCTGCCCTTGTCATGCATCTGGCAGAGGGGCCCAGGCACAGGGAGGCCGGCCACGGAGACCGGTCCAGGCCTGCTCTTCTACCCACAGGGCTCTCTCGTCTGAAATGAAACTAGACTGTGTGAAGCCACAGGTGTCACGAGGCAGCGACACCACTGGCCACGTGTGGAACCGTGCTTCCAACCCATTCAAACAAACCTGTGGAGAACAGGTGTGAGTGAGCTCCGCCTCCCCTTCTGCAGGGTAGGATCTGAGAGGGAGCGGGTGACCGAGCCATCTGTGATCCACCAAGGAGCACCAGCCACAGCCCAAGAAACCATGGGACCAGTCCTGACCCCTACATCCTTCCTCCCGACACGGAACAGCCTGCTACCCTAAAGCCCAGGAAAGGTGCAGTGCATCGGTCGGCAAATTTTATCCACAAAAGGTCAGACGGTAAGTATGTTGGTTTTGAGGGCCACATGGCCTCTGTAGCAACGACCGGACTCTGCTGTTGGAGCCCCGAGGTAGCCAGGCACGGCTACAGCTCCTAAGGGGCCACCTGTGCACCTGTGACCTGGCAGACCGCACGCGGCTGGTGAAGATCCTGCCCGCCAGCCCAGCCCTTCCCCTTCTCTACACAGTTAACTCACATGACAAAGGTTTATCCCCCTAAAATTTCATTTCCATTCCAAAATGCCTGAGCCTGCTGGGAAGACATGTCCCAACCTCATCCTTGGCCCCCAACCGCCCTCGTGGCCTCCCAGGACTTGGACCCCATCGATATCGAGAAAGAACATTCCACCGTGGCCACGCGCCCTAGCGCTTTTTGCCTGAAGAAGTTCTGGGCCTTCCCACACACGGCCTTTGTTGGCACCATTTCAGTGGCACAAACACCCACCCCTCTCCTCCTCCACTAGCGAATCTGCGTCCCTCCCTCACGAGCCTGCTGGTGGCATTGCCCGAGGCCCCCCCAGACAAGCATGAGGACTCCATGTGAATCCCACGGGCCCCTGTCCGAGGCACCCCACCCCCCCACAGGTTAACCTCCACAGCAAGTTGACAAGAGTCTCGGGGTCGAAGCTAGGCCACCTGGCCTCATGCTCCTGACTCTTTGTAGCTTTTGTTCTGTGGGTTCGATGACAACATGGCCGCCTTCCTATGCCCACATCCTCACAGAGGCCACAGGACGTGCCACAGGATGAACCCAGCCAGTCTGTGGTTAAACAGGGAATGTAATTCTAAGGAAAGATCCTCAGTCTCTTGTACGCATGGAGTATGAGACACCACGTGAGCCTCACACAGACAACATCCTTCATGGAAGGTGTATGTGGTCTTTGGGATCAAAGGCCACTGGGTTTGGATCCCACTCAGCTGCCACGTTACCATGTCAGCCACGCTGCTACGGCAAGTCCTGCAAGGCTCATGGTTCCTGGGGCGCCATATTGAACACGACACACATACCACTTCACTTAACCTTCTCACTGGCTGTGAAGCGCACACTCCTATCCCTACTTTATAGATAAGAAGACTGAAATGTTCAAGTCCCACAAAGTCTCCCATGTTAAATATCAGAGCCCAGTGTCACCAAGGTAATGCAGATCTCACAGCTCCAACCATAACTCATGGCATTGTGGGTGCCGCTGGTGGCAGGGTCTTCCTGCCTCTGATCATTCAAATGTGCCTTTGGGATTTTTCTGCCCCTGTTGGTAGAAGATGGGCACGGTCTGGCTAAGGTGAGCTGGAGAACTGATCTCACTACCTCTGTCCTGTCTGATCACCTACCTTACAGAGGCAAGTGTCTATAAAACATTTCCTCTGGGCGTTCCAGCCAGGACACAGCCCAGGGATGGGACCCCTGACCGTGGCCTGTACAGGAGCATGTACAGGTTGGACACATCCCAGAGACACAGCTGCTGCCTTGTCGGCCACGGTCACAAGAAACACCTGCAGAAAGCCTCCAGTCTCTCAGGCAGGGGTGTTCCTCAGCTAGAGGGGCCAGGAGCCAGGGGACCTAGAAAGGGAAAGGGGTGCCAACAGGAGTCTAACCCTACTTTTCCACTCCAAAAAATCGCTATTAGCCCATAGAAGAAACCACCTGGGGCTGCTTCCGCTCAGCCCAACCCACTCGAAAAATTCTTCTAAAGGTAAAAATAAGTTGCAGGCATACGAAGACGTGCAGTTTAAGAAGACGAGTGGGGGTGAACGCCAGAAGTTATATAATATCCCGGCTGTAGATTGGGGGAAAGTTCTCTCCCAAGGTTGACAAAGGAGCAAAGGGGCACGGCAGCATTTCTGGCTGTCACTCAATCGCCCACAGAACTGCCACACAAATGAGCGAGCTTGTGCCCACGAACCCTGCCTGGGACAAGGAGGTGGGGGGGCGGCAGAGGAGGGGCCAGTTAAAATTAGAGTCTGCTCAGGGGGGTGCCATTGCTCGGGCTTCCAGGGAAGAGGGTGGGAGCCGTTGGCTCCAGCCTGGCACCCTGGTTGGCTTTTACCTTGTACGAGGTGGTGGGCATAGGGTGGGGGAGGAGCCATCCCTGCTAGGACCCCACTCATGAACCAGGCTGCCGTCCCCCCACCCTTTTGCAAACCAGTGAGAAGAGATCAGAAGGAAAACTGCATTCAGTCCAAAAGCAGCAACGCAGGAAGCTAGAAATAGCTCTTCTGTACTCACTTCGTTTGCAGTCGGAAAGCATTCAAGGCCTCACTTCAAAGGCGGAGGTCCAGGTGCAGGTCAGACAATCGGGAGTTGAATCTACGCCAAAAATACAGTAAGAGAGCGAGGGAGAGCCTTGGGAATCCTATTGTCCACACTCTCGTTCTCTACATCACTCAGAGACAAGTGACTTCCTCTGCGGCGGACCCAAGCGGCAGAATCAAACCAGGAGACAGGACTCCTGATGCCCAGATCATCGGTGTTGCCGGGCCACCCCACTGAGATCCCAGGGCTGCCTACACTTCTTTTAAAGATTGACTGGCGGCCCATTCCTTGCGAGCTGTTCCAGAGGGCTGAAATACTGGGCAGAAGACAGGAAGTTGGCCAGAGCAAAGGGTCAGGGAAAACACACCATCATCCTAAAACTACCTTGTCCTCAGCCAGACCCCACCTAAGAACCCCATTTATTTTTCAGTCATAACCATCCCATCCCAAAAGCTGCTGTTATTTATTTTGCAACATTCTGGATCTTTCTGGTACCTATGCTGAACAAGATCAGGATTATCCCATAGGGCAAACGGGCCGCTCAGTGGGGCCCTCCCCACTCCCTGCAAGTCTCACGGTGCCCAAGGAATCAGGCTGGCTTGAGAAACCAGACAACTGAAGGCCACATGTCACAGCCTCTTAGACATCGAGGGAACGGAGAGAACACCCATCTGCACAGCCCTCCCAAAGGTCCCAAGTAACTTCCGGGCTGGGGCCAGCCTCAAGCCAGCTGGAGTTTCTGGAACAAGGACAGCACAGTGGGGCGGCAGGAAGCCAGCAGACATCAGCAGTAAAGCAAAATGAAATGGTGATCAGTGCTTCTGGCTTTCTACAGCCGCCTGCTACTCAACAAGGTGTGTGCTCACCGTCCTTCATCATCAAACATGTAAGAAAATGCAGCAATGGAAAAAGACGTTTAGGGAAATCAAGTGGAGCCAGAAGAGATTTCAGTGCACAAAAATCCACATCCTTGAGGTTTGCTTTCTTTAAGAAACATTTTTGTGCCCTCAGTTTTATGCAGGCCATGGCTATGGGGGCATAAATGTAGCTCAAAACTTCCAGTGAGGATAAGGGTCTGGGAGGAAGGACAGGAAGCACCAGGCTACTGAGATGTCAGTGCAGGAAGGTTGTACAGAAAGAAGGCTCACGTCACCCACTTTCCAGGCCTGGACACCAAGTGCTGGCCCCAGGGGCACCACATCACCTGGGTCACACAGGCCTGCAGCCCCTGCTCTCCAGGGGAACCTGGGCAAGTCACTGAATGAAGCCAGGCCTCAGTTTCCACATCTGCAAAAGGAGGGTGACACCTGGAGTTTGCGAGGGTTGCCAGAACCAAGACGGCAGGCCGGGTGGCGCACACGATTTACTGTGGGCAGTTGTGGGGGCTGAAGTCTGAGATCAGGTGTCCCAGGGCTGGTTCCTTCAGAGGCTCCAAGGACAATCTGTTCCAGGCCTCTCTCTCCCCCAGATCACAGGTGGCTGTCTTTCTCCTGTGTCTCTTCCCACTGTCTTCCCTTCTGATGTGTCTGTCTCCAAATTTCCCCTTTTTAGGAGGACACCTGTGATGTTGGTGCACAGCCCACCCCATGTCCTCATTTCTACCAGATTCTCTCTGGAAAGACCTTGTCTCCACATAATAGCGCATTCCAAGGTCCTGGGGACAGGACTCAGCATGGGAATCTGGGGGCACACAGCCCGTAGCAGTACTCAGGGCCGTTGTGAGGACCAGACGCATGAAGAGACATGACACACTGCTAATGGGGCCTGAACTACGTCAGTGCTCTGCCAGGAAGGACAGTTGCTGGGGTCGTGATGACTCGTGCTCCATCACGGATGACGGCCACAGCCATGGACCAGGAGGCAGGAGACCCGAGATGCCTGAGGCCATGGCCACCGTGTCCCTGAACCTGAGACCTCATCTGACCGACACGCTCCGCCAACCTCCTGCTGTCACTGCCGGGGAACGGGACGGCTCTCGGAGGATGCGGCATGACAGTCACTGCCCGTTCCTGTGTTTGAGGACAATGCTTCTCCGGGGTGTTGGCGGCTGCCCCGCTGGGTCCAAAAGTGCATCCTCTGTCCTGATGAAGAGTTACTTTGTTTCTCCCTAGAGAAACTGGCTCAACTGATTTGTAGTCAACAAATTTATAGGTAATCTGGCTGCTACATTATATGGCTGGAGAAAAGGCCCAAATTGCTAAGGTGGGTCTGTCTGCTGTGAGGAGACCAGGCTGGCCCTGAAGGAGCGAGGGGTCCTCCGGCCCACGAGTCCTGCTGGGAAGCCCGGGGCCTCACTCCCGCCAGGGCCACAGGCCACACTGTAATTACTGGACAGTGTGCCATGTTCCCAGAATAAACCCTTGGTTTTCCCTGGCCGAGGATATGACTAGCAATTGGCTAAGTTGGATATTGCCAACCAGAAGTTTGTTCTGGCATTAATCCTGACCTGCCTGCCTTCTGCCCCCTAGATATTCACCGTCCTCCTCCTTCAACCAAAATAAAATACAAATGTCTTCTGCCAACATATTTTAACTCGTGAGTCATCCCAGAGGATATTCTCATTCTGTATTTTCTAATGCAAATAAGGAAAGCCAGAAGGTTCTAGAATGCATCTGCAGAGCGGCTGCCAGAGAAGACAGTTGATGAAGGGACCCAGGCAAGGCTGGGTGGGCTGGCTCCCCCCGCTGTCGCCGTCAGCCTGGGCCCTGTGGTCTTAGCCTCACAGCATCCCAGCCGATGGCACAGCGCCTTCCCCACAAGTCCCCTCTGTTCCACGTCACAGCTGCAGGGCCTCGGGGAACAGTGTGGTAGAGCAGGAGGGCCCCACATTTAAAAGCAGCGAACAAGTCCCAGAGAATGCAGATTCCTTTCAAGAGGAAACCATTTCCCCTACAGATGTCTGCGTCTCACTGCATGCAGTGACCCATTTCTGGAAACCATCAGTGCTCCTTGAGATGCTAATAAGAGGCGCCCCCAAAATACAGATTCCAAAAGCAAACAGATTCGTGCTTTGAATTTAAAAGTATGCTCATGTCCTTCAACTGATCTGATTCTCCCAGCAAGCTCCCGGGTTTTTCCCCATTTCCACACACAGGAAAATGGAAATCTATGGGAGAAATGCACTTCGCTTCTCCCAGAAGCAGACCCTGAGACACTGACCGAGTCAAGTAGCTTATTTAGGAAGAGATGCCAGGAGCATGGCCGTTGCTTCGGGAAGCTGAGGTGGGCTGGGAAAGGCGAATGTAAGGATCTGTTCGCCAGCAATGGCCAGGGCGGTGAGTAGAAGCTCTTCCCTCTGGGGAAGGTGGGGGGACTCTGTCACTCCCAGCTCGTTGTCACCCCATCCTAGAGGCAAGGGAAGCAGCTCTCCGCGGGCAGGGGCTGCTCCAGGCGGGGCTGGTGTGCTCATCTCCACACCTGCAACCCCCATGGGGGCAGGTCAAGGGGGCTCCTGACACTAAGTCCTCAGGCAAGGAGATGCAGGTGCCCACAGCCAGGCCAGGTGGCACTGGGGGGCAGGGGTAGGGTCCTCGCAGGCCCTGGGGCTCCCGTCCTTCCCCTGGCTGGGCGTGCCTGAGCCCTTTGCGTCTGGGAAGCTCTCCTGTGGACAGTGACCAGGAGCCTAGCCCTTCTGTGGATGAGGAATCCCGTGTCCCACCTACAGAGCCTGGTTTGCGTTCATCTGTCAGGCACAGTAGACTCTAACTGGAGGAGGAACAGCTCAATGGCGCAGAGATGGGTTAGAATGTGTTCCGCTCCATGTGTGAACTGCTAAGAGCCTCTGGTCCTAGAGCGAACAACGGACCATTGGGGAATCTCAGGAGGGGTGGGGACTGGGGGCATGCGCAAGGACACGGGGATGGAGGGGCTCTCAGATGCCCTGCGGATGGCTATAAACTCATGACCCCATTAGCAGAAACCAGGCAGGAACCCAAGGGTTGATTTGGGGAAAGGCGTCTGTGCAGTGTAGACACACGCCCATGCAAGAACAGAGGGCTCCCAGGGGGCAGTGTCCAGGAGGTGGGATCCCAGGGCTGGTGGCGGGGAAATGGGCCCTGTGCCTGCAGGGGATCAGGGCCCCTGCAGAACCCCAGCACTCGCCCATCCGTGGGCTCCCTCTGCATCCTGCACACACAACGCCCCCCATGGTTCTTATTCCACTGAAGGAATGAGCTTCCTCAGACCAAGCGACCAGCTCCCCAAGACTATTTACTGTGCTGCAGGATGCCGGGGGAGGAGGCCGTCCCGGAGAGGGCATCGAGCGACGATGGACCTCTACCTTAGAATGTTCTTTTTATAATAAGCTGCCAGGGATATTTTAGGGATTGGGGATTTCAACAG
Organism: Mellivora capensis; assembly: GCA_004024625.1. Lineage (NCBI taxonomy): Eukaryota > Metazoa > Chordata > Mammalia > Carnivora > Mustelidae > Mellivora > Mellivora capensis. The sequence continues at coordinate 36,618 of PISX010007195.1, forward strand.
TGGCCATTTGTCCTTCTCCCGAAACAACCTCAAAGCACAGGCAGGTTCTGGGAAGCCGCTCCTGCGACCAGAGACGGCCCCGTCTGCATCTCTGCTGTTTCGCTTTCTGCTCCCTGGAAGGACAACATCCCCCACGTGGGGGGTAAGCCCAACGCTGAAATCTTCCAGAAGTGCCCCGGCCAACGTGTCATGGTGACACTCACAGGGCCAACCAAAGCACCTCTTTTCTTGCTAAATACGGGACTTCAGAAACAAGGCAAACACAGGGCCTCACACCAACTATTTGCGGAGTGAAGGCCTTCTCTTGGACTGAATGTGTGATTGTGGTGTTTGGAGTGTGTTTTTCTCTCTTTTTTCTTTCTTTCTTTCTATTTTTTTTCTTTATTAAATTACACTAAATGTTTAACTCTCTCAAGACTAGAATGGACATCCTGTTTCAAGATGGGAAACAATACAGGAAAATCCCAGTGAACCTGTACTGGCTATGAAAACAGGCATTTCCTTTCAGTATTATAAAATTAATTACCTAAATTTAAAAAAAAATGCCATGCTTCTTTCACTGTTTACCCGGAAAGGACAGGGAAATGGCTTCATCTATGGAGCCCTGAAGACACAGCCCTGTAATGTTCCCAGAACCCGGGGCCACGGGCCACCCACCCTGCACCTACAGTGAAGTCATACCCACATGCACTTGTTGTCGACGTGAGATGTTCACGTCCATGTCCAAGGGTGTAAGAAGGTACCCAACACCTCATAATGGTCCCCCCAAAACTCCTCAAACCCTAAACACACAGACCTTTCTGTAACTGGGTAACTGCAAGAAAACGCGTCCCCTGCAAGAGGGGCCCGGGGCTGCCAACCTGCTGACCCAGCACTCCCCCCAGACCCCACGAGCATGGCTCTGCACACACACCACCGAGCAGCTCAGCCTCCCGCCACCGCTACCAACACACCCCCTTGCAGCCACCAAGGATGTGTCCCATCTTCCCTCCCGGCCACGTCACAAACCACTCCGGGCAGAGTGTTTTATGCATCCTGTGATGCCCGATCCCAGCAGCGCCCGGCCCACAGAGCTGAGGGAAGCTCTCGTCTATGCACCCCTCCAAGGACGCGTCCTGCAGAAGTGCTCAGAGGACTCCTTCCGACGCGGTGATCCAGCTTCTGCACCCACACTCCCCGCACCCTCTGCCATCTCAAACCACAGGATGGGGACTTCATGGAAGGAGAATTCCGACTGGAGGGCGACGTGCTCTCTGGCTGTTGGTTTTGTTGTTTGTTCCTTTACTAAAATCTCTGCTCCTCCTGCAACAGTTTCCTCTTGTCGGGGCCCCTCCATTAGTCCTTCTACAGCGCTGCCTCCGAGCTGGTTGTGGGGGCCAGTTGGTGAGCGAGGAGGCCACGAGACTCGAGCAACCAGGCCCCAGCACAGCTCCCAGAGGGACGGTTCTCTCGTCAAACCCCTACCGCATGCACACTGCGTGCCCCGCGTCTTCCTCGCGCGTGGGGCTGTCTGGGGGCAGAAACTAGATAAAATTCATCTTAAAAACCCCAATCCGTCATCCCGTGACGGCACATAAAGAACATCTAACCCAGAAACCCTGGGTTTTACCTCCAGATGTGTCCTGAACCAGCAGGAAGGCCCCTCCTCTTCGACGGAAAGGAGGGACAGAAGGGAGAGAAGGAAGTTACACTCCCGGGTCTATCCGGGCCCCTCCTCTTGCCGTGTTCTCTCATTCTGTCATTCTGGTGGAGGCCCTCAGGGGGACGGCATCTACGCGGATTCAGTTACACAGATTTGCCTGAACAGGGAATGAAGCGAGACAAAGGGGTTTCGTGGAGAACAAGAGCCAAGGAGCAGCTCAGCCCATGGCGAGGCACGTCGGGGCGCTGGGGGGGGGGGGGGGGGCAGGCCTCCCAGCTGCGCAGCACCGAGGCCTCAGTGGGGACGAGGGAGCACGCGGAACCCATCCGATCGGGCAGGCTGCGTGTTAACTCCGGGGCCCCAACAACAAACTGGGCGGAAGTTCTCTCACCCCTAAGATGCACAGACATGTGTCCACCTCCTTGCCTGGCCTGTGAGAGCGAACATCTGCCCCGGCAGGTCAGGCCTATGTTCCCTGATTAGGGAACGTTCCTTCCCCCGGGGAACTCTCGATGGCACCTGGCCCCCTCCTCTCCAGACCCCAGTGTGTCTCTGTGGAAGGTGCAGCTCAGAAAGAAGCGTCCTCACATGTCTAACCCAGACACCGGATCTCAGGAGTCAAAGTCCTTCCCCCGGACTTGGGAGCCCGAGCCCAGTCTGCGTACAGCTCGTCTCCCCCAGTCCTCAGCTCCCGTGTGCAGGACAGTCCTCTTATTCATCCATCTTTTAAAATCACCAGTATGTTGGGGCACCTGGATGGTCGGTTAAGCTTCCAACTCTTGATCTCAGCTCAGGTCACAATGTCAGGTTGTGAGATCGAGCCCCATGTCAGGCTTGGTGCTGAGCATGGAGCCTGATTAGGATTCTCTCTCTCTCCCTCTCCCTCTGTCCATCCCCATTCTCTCTCTCCCTCCCTAAAGAAAATAATAAAATAAAATAAAATCATTACAATCATGTGGTCTCTCTTCCATGGCCAACCCTACCACAGTTCAAAGATCCCCGAAAGTTTGGCACCAGCCTCATGATGGCACAAACCAGAGGAAGAGCATGGGGTCGTCCAGTCATGAACCGAAGACATCCTCTGTGTGGGGGCCTGGGCTGGGTGCCAGCTGAGGACACCCCAGCTCAGGAAGCTTACACGCAGCTGATGAAATAATTCACGTGCATAATTAACCACATAAAATAGAAAGAATAATGTCTGACTGATTGCCTGGTATTACCTATTTAAGTCTACCTATCCCATTGATGTAGCCCAAAGGGATATATGTGTGGCACCCTGATTTTACAGATGGGGACACTGAGCCAGGTTAGAGCTCACACAAAATGTGACACGCATTTACAGTAAGTGACGGGGAGTTTCCAAATGCCAACAGACACGACCAGTCCCATGTCCACCCTGCAATCCAGGGACAGCAGCTCCAGGAGGAGGTGGCATGTCCAGGGGGCTTCGCCAGGAATGCTTCACAGAAGAGGGCCCTGCGGGATCGGGGGGATGTCCTACGCGAGAGCAAAGCAATGCCAGGCAGAACCACAGACGAGACACGGGCCCAGCCATGCTGTGGAAGTGAAGGCACGGCCTGACGGAGCCACCACGGCAGGACAGGCCTCGCCAGGGTTCCTGTTTACTGAAATACATGCTAATGGCCTCCTTATGGAGCACATCTCATCTCTCCAAACCCATAAAGATCTCTTTCAAGGCCAGATCTACGGCTCTCTTTGGGTCCCCAAAAGCTCACAGAGCCCTGAACAATGTCAGTGCTTGACCCAGAACTTAGTGAACAGTTACCATCCTGAGACAGACAACACACTTTTACAGGAGTCCAACCTCAAAAATAAAATACCTCCAACCCGCAGAAAAGAATTTGTTCTTTCCTGGTTGGATCTGTGCTGCATATATCATTTTGACACCTGAGTACAGCTAAAGGAAGAGAGTATAATCTGGATATAGATCAAATACCTACAGAGCAGCCAGCCTTTCCGTGACGTGATAAGAGGCAGCAAGAAACCCATGAACCGGCTTAACATTCGATGTAGGAAAAGAAAGGCATTTATTCCTTCTCTTCTGCCCGCGGAAGCCTCCCAGGTCTCCGTGTGCCATCCTTGCACGGGCGCCACGCTCATCTTCACCATATGGTTCCAAATTTTTAGTGCATTTCAAATTATGTGCATTATCAAATGATGTTTTAAAAGAGAAAATACAACAAAAGGCATAAAGAAGAAAAATGTTAAGTCCACGAACCAAGAAAGACAGCAAGGGGGCCAGGTTTACTTCAAACGCCAAAGCACCGCACACACACACACGCACATACACAGGTGTGCGTGCACACACACACACACACGCACACACGTACATACACAGGCGCGCACACACACATGCATACACACGCACATACAGAGGTGCACGCGCGCGCGCACACACACACACACACACACACACACCTCTCCAGCTGGAATTACGCTGACCCATGACCTCACACCATCCTTCTGCTGCCAAGTGCAAAACAACACGCAGCCAGTTCTTCCTTCAGCAGAAGGAAGTGCACAAACCACTGGTGGACGTGCTTCTGGGAGCAGGGCCGGGACGCTGTGACACCTGCCGGGCACACACCGGGACCCCCACGGGCACAGACATCACAGGCATGACCGCGTCCTCTGTGGACGAGGAGACTTGGAGCCACCGAGAAGAAATAAATGCCGAGAACAAGCGAATGGCTCCTTTAGCTCCCACCGGCCTGTCCGCATGCCAGCATCGTCTCACGTACACCCAGCAGGAGTCACGACTTCTCAGCACTTCACAGACTGGGTCAAATTCCTTCAGCTGTGTGTGTCGGTCCTCACCTTCTAGAACACAAGCCGGCCGCTCTCATCGCCCTGAGGAAGTAGCATCTGGGATCCCGCCCCCCCCAATCCATTATTCTAACAAAACAAAAGCAGAGGTTCCCTTCCTGGCCTGCCTTCCATGCGTCAGACGCAAACCTTTGCTAGGCGACATTTTCAAAAGTAAGAATGTAAGCTGGACTCTAAGCGTTGCTCTGGAAACTTCTGAGAGGCTCGGCTGGGCTTTAAAGGTGTCCTTCCAAAGGTACAGATGTCCGTGCTGCACCTCGCAGCCCACCCCAGGGGAGAAACAGAAGGAATAAAATCAAAGGGTTTCAATGACCAAAAAAAAAAAAAACCAAAACAAAACAAAACACTGCACAGTTTACATTCCTCCTCCCGTGTTTCCATGTCGTTTTCCATCAGCCAGACACCACAGACAGCATGTGCATTTGTAAAGAATAACTGATTCTCGGAAGCCTGGGGTGGGGAGCTTAGCAAACAGAGGGTCAGAGCAGGGAAACGACAGAGCGGACCGTGTAGGCCCCACATGAGAGCAGGCACCGAGGTCGGAGACCTACGTCATGCTAGACAAGCCACGAGCGGTCCCAGGGGCCCGGGCACCTCACCTGCTTCTCACCTGTGCTTCCCCGGGATGCGAGCGACCAAATGGCCCCCAGGGTCTCTGTGTTCTTAACCATCAAAGTCTTTCATAGAAGTTCTCTGTCCCCGTCCCACCTCCCAATCCCTCTGCTTCTTTTCTACCTTTGCCCCCTGCCCCGACCGTCGCGAGCTCATCACAGAGCTGAAGGGGACAGAGGTTGGAAACTTCTTCTCAAGGGACAGACACCAGCACTCCCTCACCTTTAATATAAAGTGTCGCGTCCTAGCTGCAAGTGCTTCTGCCGAGCGGTCAGTGGGGGTACAGCCTGTCCCTCGCCACCGTGCGCTGTGCGTGCAGACAGAAGTTGCCCTTCTGAGCGCACGGCCGAAGGCCACGACCGCCGAGGGGATGCAGGCCGGGCTCGGCTCCCTCACGGCCTCAAGTCCACAGGGCTCCAGCACGTGTGAGCTAGTGTACGTGGAGAGTAAGCAGAGCTCATACAAATGCTGCCCGTGACCGCCGGCTTGCGGCTGGAGGCCAGGGGCAGCACAGACCCAGGCCCCGCGGCGCCAGCAGGTGCCAGCCTCGAGCAGGAAGGCCCGCTGCACCATGTCGCCTCAGGGAGCCGAGAACAGGGTTCTGAGTCCTCTACCCCAGCTCGCACCACGCGCCCCGGGGGTTTGGAAACCAGAGAACGTTCTGCTGCCAAAACAGGAGCTGTGAGCACGTGGCCTGCGCGAGCGCTCAGGCCCCCGCGGGTCTGAAACTCCCGGACAGTAACCCCACGGCCAAGCACCGCCTCGGCCCCTGGTGACGCCGCCTCCCCTGCCATGCACAGGAGGCGGGCAAGGAGCACACAGCGCACGTGTGCCTCTGACTTTGGTGTCCTCAGGCACGTGCAGCGGACACAGGGAGAACTGCCGTCTGCGACCCCGTGCCAGGCCCCGCCCTGCACGTCCCCCTGCCCACATTCCCAGCAACCACTGCCCGACTGGGAAGGATCCTTTGGGAAGTCAGTTATGGTCACAGGGTCGCTCCCAGAATAGTGGACAATAAGGCTGTGGCCTGGCACAGAAGGTCCACACCAAAGCGCCACGAACGTGCCCCTATGATTCAGGAGAGGGTCAGCTGTGTGGCGGCTGAAGGTGCGGGTCACGGCTGCCTTCTGCCACTTCCCAGAGCACCTGCTGCTCCACTCGCCACGGGCTTCTGAGGGGGCGTCACACGGGTCACTCTCCCCAGTACACACAACTGGACGTTTGGGCCTGGAATTTTCTCTTTAATAGGCTTCTCTACTACAGCTTTTCTTTCCTCCCAAACCAGGTGATAGCTAGAGGGGTGGGGAAAAAAGCGAGGGGGGCTTGTCCTCTCTTCTGTCCATTTGTCTGGACTGTCTCTGTCGCAGCGGTTGGCAAGCCAGCGGGCTTTGTTGGGAAACAGCCCTTTGACTCTCTGGACCTCCGGCCAGCCTTGCCAGGGGAGCAGCAGGTCAGAGCAGTGAGGATGCAAAGGGAAGGCTGGGGCGAGGCTCAGCGGGACCGTTCCAGCACCCCACGGGAGGCGCACATGACCACCTTCCATCTGTCACCCCCCAGAACAACGTGACAGGAGCCCTGCAGCGGTCCATACGTTCCCTCCATCCTAACCACCCACTGGAGTCTCTTATGGCCTCACGGGGCACATCCTGGATCAGGCGGCCTCGGCGGCAGCCTCCGCATTCTGAGAGCCCAGTACCAGGCTGCTAAAACCCAGACACACTGGGACTGGGCAGAACGGGGTGGGATGGGGGGTCGGGACGCCCGCAGCACCAACAAGGGTTCAGAGACTTAGGAAGGGGTACCGCACAGATGGAGGTGTCTTCTACTTAAGGCCTTTGCAGGGCTGGTTCTCCGATTATACCCTTAGGGGTGCTCTAGGGTCTCAGGAGATGCCCAGACCAGAAGCCCCAAACAGTCTCAGTATTCAGAGATGCGACATTATTACTCGCAAAGCTGCCTGGAGGAGCACAGGGGTCGACAGCACAGAAGCACCACCCCCCGCGGACTGCAGGGCACCCTGTGCATCCGGCAAGCGGGGCCAGGACCACGCGTGCCGCGGCGGGCACCCCCGCCAGCAGTCACGGCATCGCAGTTACAAGGGGACAGAAATGGGGCTTGCGTCCCGGCTGCTCCTTCACTCGGCAACACTCCATGTGTGTCGGACCTCCAGGGGCCTCTCTCAAAGCCCAGCAGACGCAAGAAAGGCCTCCCTCGCTGAGCTCACGGCGCAGACGCCGTCAAGCAGATCCCTGACCGCTGTGCCCAGGCACGGGGTGGGGGGGGTGCCCCAGAAGCAAGCTCAGGGACAGAGAAGGGGCTTCTGCACCAGACTCGTCCCAGCCCAAGCCTGACTGAGGGGAGGGAGGAAGCAGTGAAAAGCCCTCCCTGCACTCCAGCCAGGCCCTGAGAGTCTGGGACAGCAGCCAGGCCCGGTGCAGTCTGAACTTGGCCCCCGAGGCCCCGGGAGCCACAGATGGAGTTCTGAACAGAGTGTCTTCATGTTTGTCATCTTAGACCAATCACTCCAGGGCCTGAGGGCGGAGAAACCAGCGATAATGTGGAAACGGCCTCCAAGTCCTCTGCAGCGTGTGGACACTATCCCACAATGAGCAAGGGAGTGGGTGACACATGACCGAGCCTTCCACAGTGACACGCTGAGTGGGGCCGCGCACTGGACCCAGCTGCTCTGAGATCCAAACAGAGCAGCTCCGGGGACCTCCTGGAGGCAGCGGAGAAAGGGAGAGCGCGTCTGTGTAGGACCCAGCAGACCTGGACTCCAGAGTCAACGGCACGCCGGAGTCCGGAGCTCTCGGACACTCCGTCCCCTCCCGACCGCAAGCGTCGCGCCGCCACCTGTGCGGGCGGTCACGGGGTCGGTGAGACGCCGCACGCCCAGGGGCGCGGAAAACTCCAGAGGCGCGCGGGCGAGAGCGGGGAGGCGGGAGGCTCTGGACACCTCCGGCCACGGCTCGGCCGCCCACCGCTGTGCCGGGCACACACGGGCACACGGGGGACACGGGGAAGGTGTTGTCCTCAGGGACTTTGCAGGAAAATAAACAGCTCCGCCCGCGTGTCTTACCTCGGGAAAACAGAAACTCGCAACCGGCCACCGGCAGCCGAGACTCGGTGGTACCAGACGCAGTTCTCTGGGAACCAGAGCCCCTTCGCGTGTCCTCTGGGCTCTCCTGGAACAGCCATGAACCGTAACAAGGCTTCAGGGACCACCTCACTGTCCACGGCCTCGGAGCACCCACCGCCCTGTGATATTTTTACAGCTACTTTTGGAGCCAGGAGCTGCACGGACCGCGTACTTGCGGTTTAACCGCAATTTAGTGCGCCGGTTATAGCTGGAAACACGGCCTGGTCCCGCGTGCGGTCGGCGAGCTGGCCGGGAAGGAGCCCTGGAGCGTCACAGCACGGAAATAGCATGTGGCCTGTGTGCTGGAAAGAACCGGTCCCTCTGCGGCCAGCAGCGAGGAGACAAGAGAGACTCAAGCAGACAGAAGACAGAGACGAGACGAGTCCCCGCTACAGGACACTCCGCAGGCTGCTCCCCGAGCTGGCAGCCTCCCCGGGAAACCCACGGCCCAGCCAGGGCTGGGATTGGGGAGACGTGGCAAGTCTGGCTGGAAACCTGGGGTTCCCCGAGCAAGAGGGTAGGACAGACAGGAGCTGGTGTGGAAGAAGTCAGTCACGGTGGGAGTGCGGACCTCACGTCCCAGTTGGCTCCACAGGGAGCAGCCACGCTAGCTGGTTGTGGGAACGAGCTGGTGGCGGCACAGCCCAAAAGGAGCCATGTAGACGTGAGCTCTGCTCCGGCCACCAGCCGAGCCGTGACCCCCTTGGAGCCCCCGGTTTCTCTTCTGCTGAGATGGGACGGGTTAAAGGCACAGGTGTGTTGGTGGGCTCTGCAGCTCCCCAGCTCGACCCCGAGGCCAGGGTGAGGAAGCCTTAGCTAGTGCGGGGTCAGGTGCCCCAAATCTGTTCCAGTCTGAGTCGGCTCTGACTTTTATCTCCATTTATTTTTAAGGCATTGGCCTACCGTGAGACTTATCTGAAGAAAGGGCCACCGCACCACCACCTCCCCAAAATAACTTTGGAAACTGCTATAGCATGGAGCTCCATGACTTCCTTTGAGCTGAAGGTTCTACGAGGCGGCACCCAGACACACGGGTGTTGCCATACAGGGAAACGTTCACGAGGAAAGGCCCATCTGATCGGCCCAAACAGGGTCTGGCACAGTGCCACAGGCCTAATAAACACATTGGAGAATAAAACCCTGGTGGGTCCCAGAAGTTCAAGTCCCTGAGAAAAACATGGGACAAAGAGGTTTCTTTGAAAAATCTATATATACTATCGGCCTTTTCTTTTGTGCCTGGTCATGGTGTGAGCCCCCTTATATACATGTTGATAGACTACAGAAAATAAAAGTAAAATGAAATTATAGAACTAAAAAGTCTACAGTACCTTGCTGGAAATAACTAGTTCTGACAATGTCCTGTCCCTTCCTTATGCTTATGGGTGGATATTAATGGAGGAAGGAGCTTCTCTACTTGCAAACAGGTTGGACCTGGATCATTCACTCGGTCCAGGCTGACCGACGAATGGGTCTTCACACTAATACTCGCACACTCTCCACTGACAGTCTGCACGGAGGCATGAGCGCCTTCCTGACTGAAGGGTTAGCACCGTCCGGGATACTCCCAATACCAAAATGGGTCTAGGACTCAGGAGACCACACCTTTAGGAGCAACAAAGACGTAATGACCTTAAAACAAAAAGGAGAGACAGCTACTCCTCTCAGTAGGATGAATTATATCCTATAAAGGTCCCTCACACTGGAAAATAACGAAAGCCCAGTTAAAATATTGAACCAAGAAAAAGCACACATAGCTTATAAATCCGAGTCAATCGCAGTGTTTTACAGCTTTGCGTATTTTAAAAACCAAGAGGTTACAATATTTGTCTTAGACTTTATGTATAATATATGATAAAATTTCAGCGGCGTCCACTAGGAGAAAAGGAATAGAATGTATAACTGTCCAATTATAAAAGGAAAAAAGTACAGTGAGATTACAAAGAAATGAACATGCATTTAAAAAAAAAGGAAGAGGGGTGCCTGAGTGGCTCAGTGGGTTAAGCCTCTGCCTTCAGCTCAGGTCATGGTCCCAGGGTCCTGGGATCGAGCCCCGCATCAGGCTCTCTGCTCAGTGGGGAGCCTGCTTCCCCCTCTCTCTCTGCCTGCCTCTCTGCCTGCTTGTGATCTCTCTCTCTTTCTCTCTCCCTGTCAAATACATAAATAAAATCTTAAAATAAATAAGTAAATAAATAAATAAATAAAAGGAAGAAAGAAAATAGTATAAAATAACTTGGGAGATGAAATCCAATATATTAAAGATCATAAGAAATAGGTTATTAACTTGATAGTCAAAGAAAAAAATGATAAAACTGAACTGTAAAGAGAGAGGGAGATGCAGAAAACCTTAAGAAATTGGAAAGACTGGAAGTCAAAGGGCAGATAAAAGTGATCCAGGGAAATGCTAACCAAAAGAAAGCTATCAGAAAAATTAGCATTTAAGCCAAAAAGCATAACTAGAAAAAAGAAGCAACTACATAACAACAAAAGGTCCACTTCATCATGAAGCTATACAAATTCTCTATTTGTATATATCGAATAGCTTCAAAACATAAGTGAAATTGATAGAGTCACTGAAAAAATGGCAACTACATCAGAGGGGAAATTCATTAGACATTACATAACACAACAAACATACAAAACCTGTAAAAATATGGGAGATATAAAAAGTACTATCAATATAAATTTAATAAGTATGTAAACCTCATAATCAACAAAGTGAGAATTCACAAACTTCTTGAAACTATACAGAACTTAAAAAACCTGAGACCACACAGGGGCATAAAAAAAATGACCCAGCAAATTTCAAGTCATGGTATCGCACGGACCAGGCATTCCGCATCAGTGCAGGCAGGACAGACATCAATGATGGAGAGAGTCCCCAGCTGGGAGACCTGTAAGAGACTTCATAGCTCATGGGTTCAAAAGAAAGTACAGAACTATGATAAGAATATTATTTAACCAAAGTTGAGATGCCATTAAAGCAGTACTGAGGCAAACTGATTATCTTAATGCCTCTATTAGAAAAGAAGCCTAAAAGGGATTCAGTTGTCTGAGGCTTAAGAAGTTAGGAAAGCAACTACAGAATAAACACAGAGTAGAAGGAAAGACCCATTACAGATAAAAATGAAAATAAAACACAGATAAATCTAAAGACCTTCCTGACTGAGCTGCATCAGGCTCCTTGCTCAGCAGGGAATCTGCTTCTCCTCCCCTCCCCACAACCCTCTGCTTGGTGCTTGTGCTCTCTCTCCCTTTCACTCTCTCTCACAAAAATAAATAAATAAAATCTTTTAAAAAAATGAAAGGACTTCAAATAATGTTATAAGCCTTGAAAAAAAAAAAAAACTGAGCAGATAGAAATATCCCAACAAGGAAAGCGCTAGGTCTTGTTTTCAGTTGAGTGTGACCGAAATTTCAAGAGCAGATAACTCAAGTCATACACAACATCTTGCAAGGAATAGGAACAAAAGAAAAAAATAAAACTCTTTCACAATCAGACAAAAGCAGTTAGAGTAAGCAAAAATACAGGCAGACTCACTCATGAGTAAAGAAAAAAAAAATTAAACAAAGTAAGACCAAATGGAATCCAGATGTGTACCAGAACTGTATTTAGGGGAGAGAAGCCATAAAGTTGAACGAGCTGGATTTACCTTAGAAGTACGAGAGACTTTGCCATTGGAATGACACCTGTAATACAGCACAGCAAGAGGAAAACAGTGGAAACTACATGGTTATCCTGACAGATGCAGAACGGCCTTTGATAAAACTCAATATGCATTTATGATTAAGAACATAAAACACAGGTCTGCGAAACAGAAGCATACAGGAACTTCCTTAACCTAATAAGAAACATTAAAAAAAAAAAGCAACAATAAGATGATTCTTAATTAACTTAGAACATTCCTTAAAAAAAAATCAGGGGGGCACCTGGGTGGCTCAGTGGGTTAAAGCCTCTGCCTTCGGCTCAGGTCATGATCTCAGGGTCCTGGGATGGAGCCCCGCATCGGGCTCTCTGCTCAGCAAAGCCTGCTTCCCTCTCTCTCTCTCTCTGCCTGCCTCTCTGCCTACTTGTGATCTCTGTCTGTCCAATAAATAAATAAAATCTTTAAAAAAAAATGAGGAACAAGGAAAAGACATCTTCCGTTATATCAATGCAACACTGTATTAAGGGGCCAAACTCAGACAGGAAAACAAGAAAAGAGGAGAATTGAAAAGGAATAAACAATATTTAGTCACACATGACTTTCTATATATGAAGATCTACGGACAAAATATTTTAGAAATACTGAAGGCTTAGTAAAATGGCTAAATGCAAGATCAACGTACACATGTCAACCATATTTTTATCCTCCAGCAAAGATGGAAAAGCAGCCCAGACTAACGGGCCTAGGACCAAACATATACAAAATGTATGTACCTAGGAGAACACAGAAGATGGAAGACCTAGTTACAGAGAAGCATAAAACTACAAAAAAAAATTTGTGAAGACAAATGTAAAGACAGTGATAGATACAATGTTCATGAATAAGACTCAGTATGAAAAAAAAAACAAAAACAACTAAATTCTTTATAAACTGACATACAGAACTAATGCAACTCAGGCAGACGCCCAAAATGTTTTACTGTTACAACAGTTGTCCTGTTGTTTCATAAATTAACTTTTAAAATTTCTACAGAACGGCAAAGGTCTGAGTACAGCCAAACATCACTCAATAAGAGGAAAAAGGCGAGGGGACCAAATCTCAAGTCTTAGTGGAGGGCTACAACAATTAAGAGAATGACCGGTTAAGCATGTGCCTTTGGCTCAGGTCATGATTTCAAAGTCATGGGATCAACCCCTGCCTCAGTCTCCCAGCTCAACGGGGAGTCTGTTTCTTCCTCTGCCCCTGCCCCCACTCATGCACACACTCTCTCCCTCTGTGTCTCAAGTAAATAAGTAAAATAAAATAATTTTTAAAAAGAGCATGCTGGGGCGCCTGGGTGGCTCAGTGGGTTAAAGCCTCTGCCTTCGGCTCAGGTCATGGTCCCAGGGTCCTGGGATCGAGCCCCTCATTGTGCTCTCTGCTCAGCAAGGAGCCTGCTCCCCCTCCACTCTCTGCCTGCCTCTCCGCCTACTTGTGATCTGTCTGTCAAATAATAAATAAAATCTTAAAAAAAAATAAAAAATAATAAAAAAATAATAAAAATAATAAAAAAATAAAATAAAAAGAGCATGCTGCAGGGATGCCTGGGTGGCTCAGTGAGTTAAGCTGCTGCCTTCGGCTCAGGTCATAATCCCAGGGTCCTGGGATCGAGTTCTGCATGGGGCTCCTTGCTCGGCAGGGAGCCTGCCTCTCTCTCTGCCTCTTCCTGCCTCTCGGCCCGCTTGTGTGCTTTCTCTCTCTCTCTTTCTGACAAATAAATAAATAAATAAATAAAATCTTAAAAAAAAAAAAAAAGAGCATGCTGCACTGATACAGAGGTGGGCAAATGAATGAACACATAAATACAGAAGACCCGGGAAGAAACCCATGCACATATGGAAACCAGAATGCACGATGGAATGTGTATTTCAGATCAATGGGAAGAATGTATTATTCAATAAATGGTTCTCAGTAAATTATTTTTCCTATGGATAAAGATCATATTGGATTCCTACATCACACACCAAAATTAACTCCACATAATGTTAAAACTGGCAAAGGAAAATACAGAAGTAACTTCCGACCTCAAGATACAGAAGAGCATCTTAAATGAAAGGTCCCAACTATAAACAGGCAAGGCTGGCGCTTTATTAAATATGCTGAAATCCAGAACTTCTATTCATCAAAAGACACACCTTATAAAAATATATGGCACAAACAGGAAAGTAGTAGTTTAACACATGAAATGTACATTATTACTCTTCAGAATATATTAAGGATGCTTTCAATGAGAAGAACATATCCAATCCAACAGAAAATGAGACCAAGAGAGGAACGGTCTTTTTACCATGAGGAAACAGGTGGTGATTAAGCGTGCAAGAACGCTCTGTGCCCCGGGCACCTTCCGCTCGCGCGACTATGAGCTGGGCAGAACTTCAGGAGCCCACGAACACGAGCGATGGGATAAGACAGGCAGGAATCTTCCAAGAAACCTATTCAGTGCTGACGATGATGCAAACGGGTAAAATCACTTCTCAAATCACTGCGTTTTCTCCTGATGTTGGTCATGGATTAGCCTTTCTTCAGGCCCAGAAGCTCCTCCTAACTATATAATCAAGAAAAAAATGCAAAGACCTGGGCCCGAATATCAACAGCAGAATGTTCTAGGCCAGACAGTGAAATCACCCAACGCCCCCTGGCAGAAAGACGCACGGATTGCTGGGTGTCGACTCTGTCTAGTACCTAGAACGGGAGGGCGAATAAATTCAGCCACAGAGAACCGCGTGGTGAAACCGCAGAAACAGAGCACTGAGCAGACAGGTCTCCTCACAGCCGGAGTCAAATTCTACAGGGTTTAGCGAGACACACACCACCCGGGCTCGCAAGGGAGGGTTAGAAGGTGCCGGGCGGTGGGGTGGGGTGGGGACTGGGGCCGGCAGATGGGGGAGGAGCGTTCACAGGATGCCACAGTATTGACAGCATCTTTGTGTAGGACACAGGACGTTCCCTACACGTGCTCCGTAACTCACACACACGAGGACGTCTGTGTGTCACATCCTGCCTGACACTTCCTTAAAAGCCCTCTTTGGAAGGGTTCCAACTGCTTACCCAGTTTACATTTGGGGCGCCTGGGTGGCTCAGTTGGTTAAGCAGGCGACTCTCTAGCTCAGCTCAGGTCATGATCTCAGGGTCCTGAGTACAGCCCCGGTGCCTTTGGGCTCTGCACTCAGCAGGGAGTCTGCTTGCAATTCTGTCTCTCCCTCTCCCTCTCCCTCTGCCCCTCTTCACCCCACCCCTGCCACTTGCTCATGCGCTCTCTCTAAAGTTAATAAATAAATCTTTAAAAGATAAAATAAAGATCAAAAGAGTATCTTCTCATGAGTACTACATTTTTCTAGATGAGTAAACAACAAAAAAAATCATACTGGTTTTCTCTGGGGAAATCAAAGAGACCATTTAAATTGGTATTTAATATCTTCTCTGTAGTTTTACTTTCATGATTTCACTATGTGTGTGTACTTATTTAAAAATTATGGAACCAGCTTAGCTGGTAAACTTTCAAAGTGCAAAGTCTGAGGTTAAGAGCAAGGACGGATCCTGGATGGATTGAGAAAGCCCACTGTTGACTCACCAGCTCTGAATTTAAAGAGAACGGGGATGGTCTAGCCGAGCTGGTGGCCAGATCTCTGAATGGAAATCTTGGAAGATACCCACGCCCTCCCCCGCCTCCATCACCAGAGATGCAGCTCTGGGCTACAGAGGTCCAGATTCAACTCCGGCACCAGCTCTTAACATCCGTGATTTCATGGTCCTTAGTACAGAGGACATCCTTCGCGTCCTGTCCTCTAACGGAACAGGAATCTTGCTCAGAACATACACTTTCAATTTATTCTCTGTTCTACTGAAAACTTCTTGATTCCTTTACAAAAGAAAGAGTTTTGTGAAATGTTTTCTCTAGGCCAGCACCCTCTTCAAATATTATTAAATATGATTTTTCCCCATCTTGAAACAATTTATACACAAAACACCATGTTTCTGGTTGAACCTCACATTCACTTACTCATACAGTGGAGAAATCACAAAATGCTCCCCATTCCAATTTTTCAAAACCCCACATTGCCTTTGATCTCCGTGCTGGGGGGCTGAGAAGGTTATATTCTCTGGTGTTCTCTCCAACTCACACCACAGTGCTGCACTGGAACTGCACAAAGAGGACCTAACAAAACTGCACGGTACTGGGTGGCCATCTTGCATGGCCTACACTTCCAGGGATAGATCCCCAAAGCCCACTGGCACCCTCCCTTGCCTACATACCAACGCTGCCCATCCATGGTCTCCACAGTGATGGTCCTAATCTCTACAAATAATGCATCGGACTGCAGTACCTACGGCTGCTCCTCTAGCTGGGCATGGTTCCTAACAGGACTCCCACAAAGCACCAGTTGGAGATCATTTTGTTCCTAAGTACATATATGTGAACGGATCATGTGTCTAAAATAATGAAACTTCTTCCATATATATGCCAAAAATCACATAATAATCAAATAAGAACTAGCTTTAGTGATCCACCAATAATTTAATTGCTGGATCTTCCTACAAAAGAAAACTCTGGGAAGCCACCTGATCTGTAAGAAAACTAATAACCAAGACATCAGTCATGCAAGGCCCAATTTCTGGGAAGTACATCAATACAGTGGACTAAGGCTATAGAAATGCTTTAATCGTACTCATTACTTTTTCTCTTGGGGCACCTTGTTTCAACCAACATACCCAGAAAGAATTTGAAAAAATATAAATTTTAATGTGCCTTTCCATGTAAAATATCTCAGTGCATGACTCCATTATAACAATGCTTCAATTATATGTTTGTGCTTAATACTTGCATTTTTAGTTTGTTCTAATAACTTAAGAGACAAAGATTCTTTTCATTGCCAAACCAGTCAGCCAATGAGATATCCTTTCTATCACCTTTGTATTAAATTCAAATAAATGTGTTGATAGATAGACACTTTTTAAAATAAGAGAAATAAATTATGGAACACACTCGTAAAATCAATTATTAAAATCAGTAAAGTCAGAATGAAAATGAGTTGAGGTAATTGAATTATGTTATCCATTTGATAATAAATTATAATGACCCAATACTAATGGTTTCCTCATTGATATTTAATCAAGCAATGTTAAATGTAGCTAAGGTCATAAGTTATTTATGCAACTCTAAGAACAGGAGAAGGGATGAGATTTTGTTGGTAACTTTGTATATGCAGGAGTCTATGAAGCTCTGTTGTTAGACCTTTAGGAATAACCAAAGAAACTAATATATATATATTTTTTTTAAATTTTATTTATTTATTTGACAGACAGAAATCACAAGTAGGCAGAGAGGCAGGCAGAGAGAGAGGAAGGGAAGCAGGCTCCCCGCCGAGCAGAGAGCCCAATGTGGGGCTCGATCCCAGGACCCTGGGATCATGACCTGAGCTGAAGGCAGAGGCTGAACCCACTGAGCCACCCAGGTGCCCTGAAACTACTACACTTTTAAAATCAGGAAGGGAAGTCCCTTGACTTTGTTAGGTCATGTGATCCAACTCTCCCTTCTGACTTTTCGCTGCTTCCAATCTTCTCTTCATATCAGAAGCACAATGGCCCCCAATGAATCTGTCCAGAACACTTTTTTCTTTTTAATCCTATCATTACCTTTCACAAATTTTAGTGGCTCTCCATCAGCCATGGATTGACTCTGACTCCCAATATTCAGGGTCCAGCACAGCTGGCTGCTGAGACCTCTGTCCTCTCTCTCTGTCCCCATCCCTGCCCCACAGCCGCTCACGGGGTCTCAGTTCCAGGCATTTTCCTGGCCTCAGCACCCACTCTTCATCACCTCCGTTTTGGAAACCGGAGTTCCACGTGGTCAGCTTGTTAACATCAGTCAAAGAGAAATATTAAAGCGGAACACCTAACCTCCCTGGTCCCTCCCAGCCCTACGCACGGCCTTGCACGTGACCGATGCCCACGGAGGTGAGCAGCTGACCCGTCCAGAGAGGCCGGCAGTCCCAGGGCCGTGTTCTCTCTCTCTGTCTCCCGCTCGCACCCTCCAACCCGGCAGGTGGAAACCCAGTGCTTCTGGAGGCCGAGCCCAGCTTCACACCGGCTGGCCGGCAAAGCAGCCCAGAGACCAAAGCTGCCCAAAGCTGTCCCACAAACAAAAAAGAGACAAAAATAAATAAAAAGAAACTGCAACTGAGTTACACACGGAAAATGTGCTTGGTAGGATTTATCTGAACAGAACCTTCAGCCACGGAAACTCACAACCGCATCTCTAACTGTTCTCATTTCTAAAAATACCGCCCGTTATTCCCCGCAGCCACTCTGAAACCCAGAGCACTACTGATGTTTTCGCTGCTAGTTAGTGTTTCAAAGGACCTTTGCCATAAAGCTTCACTAGCCCAGAACAGAGGTAAGGGGGCTGGGGCGGGGGCTCAGCGTGGGCCCTTCCTGGTGCTGGGCCACGGCCAAGGCCAGGCCGCAGCTGCTCAGCCCAAGACATCTTTTTTCACCAACGACTTGACGAGAAAAGCAAACCAGAATTATCTTTCAGATTTAGCTACTTCAATCCCCAAAGTGTGAACTGGGGGGGTGGTTCGTATTCCATGAAGACTGTTTCTCTTTCTAAATCCTAAACATTTAAAAATAGCTCTCTGCTTGGGCTGGGATGTCACGTTCTGGTATTTTGGCCTCTTCAACGTGGCTCTTTTGTGATTCTGAAGGCATTTCACCGCTCTTGGAATTTGCTGGAGACAGACTCGAAAACGGAACGTCCTGGGAGGTGGGTGTGGGCAGGAAAACAGGCCAGTCCACCCGGCCCCAACGCATTTTCTCCCGGGAGCTTCCCTGCCTCTCTCACACCTGTGGACCCGCTCTCCATCTCCGCGCCGGTACACACACTGCTCAGAAAGATGCCACCACCCGAAAAAGTTCAAGTTTAGGTTAAAAAGCAAAAGGTGGGCAAGCGCACAGCCTCCAAGGCACGTGAGGAATGGGAAGAAGCAGCTGCAAATGTCAACGTCCGCATTTCCTCCTTCTTTCCAGGGTGCTGAGGTCCCGCCCACCTCCCCACACCTTCCTCTGCCTGCAGGAAGCACCCTGCGGCTGGCCATGTGCTCCCAGCCCTGCTCCAGGGGCCGGTCAGCTACATGGGCTTGCCCATCGGGGTTTGCAGGATGGCTGGGGCAGGCCCTGGGAAGTCAGGCAGCGGGAGCCAGGCCTCGCAGGGAGGAACACTGGAGTTTAGGCACCTGCCAAGGCCCCAGAACCCTGGTTCCCTTCACAGCTGCAGCCCAGCTCCGGTGTCCTGCACACAGTCCCACCAGGGGTCCAAACTGGTCAGCGGAGACCCTCCGCAATGCCCCTCCCCCCATCGTCCGTCCAGCCCAGGCTCTTCCTCGCCACCCCTCTGCATCACCATCTGCAGCTCCGTAGGCCTATCTCCCTCCTGCATACACAGTCGACTCGGGTCACCCTCTGCTCAGCCAAATAAGAATTCGATTCTTGACCTATTGGGTGGCTTCTGCTCCCCGGCTGAGCTAAGGAAACATACAATCTCCCTGACAGGGGTCTTGCTTCAGGTGCACTCCCAATGCTACCACGTGACTACTCTTTCTAGAGGACTTTTCATTCCTTCCCTGGTCTTCCCAAACTTGCAACCCCTCCTCCACCACGGCTGCCCCAGCAGGCCACCTTGTTTCCTATTTCACAAAGAAAATAGAAGCAATCAGAAGAAAACTGCCGAGTGAGCACCACACCTGGGTCCCCACATATCTGTCACTAGCCTATCCTCCCCCCACTTCCCTGCAGGCCTCTTGAAGCAAGAACTGCTTGTACACAGACGCATCTCTCGCCTGCTCAGGAAATGACGGCAACAGCCCCCCGTCCTACATTATCTATCTTCCTCTCTCTGCTAACTTGCCACCAGCCTGTAAGGATGTCAATGCTCCCAACCGGAAAGTCATGCTCTCAGCCTTATGTACCCAAGACACCCCATATTCTGCTCCCTTAGCAGCACAGCTTCTCACGACGGTTGTCAACAATATGTCTCCAACTCCTCCCCTCCACCCTTCCCTCTGGACTCTCTCCAATGGCACTCTTGGTTCCCGCAGTCACCAGACCCACCTGCCATTTTTCTGTTCTTACCAAGGCCACCAATGACCTGTCCGGCGCTGACCCAAGAGAACTCTCAGCCCTCACGTCGTCACCGGACCGTAGCTTCTGACTCCCTGCTTCTGGGATGATCCCATGCGGCTTCCAGCATCTCTGGTGGCTCCTGCTTGGTCTCCTTTGCTGCCCCTTCCTTCTCTCTCGCTCTTCATAGAGTTAGAAATGTCCCAGGGCCCGGTCCTTACAACTCGCCTTTCCCTGGGATCTCATTGATCATGTTCCTTTAAATACCATCCACAAGCCCAAGACTCCCACTGTGCCCCAGCTCCCACCACAGTCCTCACTAGGGGAATGTACAGGACTGTCCACTCACCACCTGTCTTACAACCTCTCAGTGTCTCAGACTGAGCTTCCAACCTTCCTGTAGCCCAGCTTTCTCTCTCCGCAGACTTCCTGTCTCGGTGGGGGGCAATTCAGTCTAGTTACAGCAGCTGAAATCCCTGACGTACTTCGATGTGACCCTTCCTCTTACACCCCACACCCATTCTGCTGGGACATTTTTGTCCTCAAACTAACCAGAATACGACCACTTTTCACTACTTCCACTGCTACCAGCAGGGCAAGCCACCATTATCTCTTGTCTGAATTACCGTAACGGATTTCTCTATTGACCTCTAAATGGTCTCTTCGTCTACCCTCCTCCTCCACCCCTACATCCTGTATCAATACAGAGGCCAGAATGAGTCTATCAAAATGGAACGAGCAGGGCACCTGGGTGGCTCAGTCAGTTAAGCGTCTGCCTTTGGCTCAGGTCGTGAGCCCAGGGTCCTGGGATCGCGTTCCTCATCCTACCTCCTCAGCCACTCACCCTGCTTATGCTCTCTCTGTCAGAGAAATAAATAAAATCTTAAAACAAAAATAAAAATAAAATGGAATGCAGAGCCTGTCTCTCCTCTGTTTAATACCCTGCACTGATTTCCCATCATCAAACCTAGAATTCCCCAATGTCTGCAATGTTCGACATCGTCAGCTTCCTGTTACCTCCCGACCAGCCCCCACCCCAACTCGCTTCCCTCTGCTGGTTCCCCTCCAGCCACCCTGCCTCCTTGGTGTTCTCCAAGACGCGAGGGAACCTCTGCAACCCCTTTTCTTCTAACTACAGTGCTCTGTCCCAGACGCCGCGTGGTTAGAGCACAACTCCTTCAATCCATGTTTAAATGTCCACTTTTTAATGACACCTTTCTACCCACTCCCTTTAAAACTGCAAGCTACCCCACCCTCCTAAATTGGGTCTGCTTGTTTTTTCCTCCACGACATGCAGGCCTTGTAACGAAACATGTAATTCCCTTCTTCACGCTGCCAGCTGTCTGTGGTCTGTCTCCGTCCCTGTCCCCACTCCGTCCTCCACTCGCACCCCATGAGATCCCCATGAGAGCAGGGGTTCGCATCTGTTGTGTTCACTGTGGGTCCCCAGTTAGAACAGGGCCCGGGAGCACAGCCCTCTGGTTCTCCATGAATTAATAAGTCCGTGAGACCCTGGCCACATTTTCGAGACCTGTTTCCCGATCTACCAAACAAGACTAGCAAGATCAACCTCACAGCTTGTTAAAAGCAGTAAATGAGGACCCATGTGGAAATCTTCATAAAATATTAATTACTATAACAGCAGAACATAATATGTTGAGAAACACCCTTAAAATTAATTCAGGAGCAGTGTAGTAGGTAATTGCTTACATGATGTAGCTTAAGAGGTACAGAAAAATCCACCCAGGCAAGGTTACAGTCTCCCCAGTGGCTGAGATTCTACTAAGACATAAATGAAGGTTTTCAAGCCTTCATTTTCCAATTTCAAAATTACCTCTGAGAAGTCCTGAGGGGAGGAGAGGAACTGTCTTCTGGCCAAATCCCGGGGTCCCGACGTGCTTACGCGCATTCAGCTGGTTCCTCCCTTCATGACAGGATGTCCATGTGGAGCCGTGGGAGAAGTTCTCAGGCACTGGGGTCCCTCCAGACCTGGGGACCAGGAGCGTATCAGACTCAGCAGAGGGCTGGGCACCTGGGGAATGTGAGGAGAGCACAGGAGCTCAGAGAACAGGTTGTAGGAGGAGGACGCGAGGCCCACCAGGCTGACTTCCAACCACCCCAGCACCGGCCTCTCACATCTCCAAGCCAGGAGGGAAGGCTACTGATGGGACCACCAAAAACTGTATGGAATCAAACATTTGGGAAGAATCACGGTTCACTGGATAGGTCTGTGGTATAAACAACCCAATTCCACCCAGAAGTTAGCAGATAAATCCACCCATACAGATAATTCTCAGATAATAGACTATTCCTCGGCTTGCCCCTTCTGGCCCCTCCCTTTCCAGTCACAGCCATCAGAGTCTCCCAATTGGATTCCTACAGGGACAGATTCAGATCCAAGGAAAAGCTAAAAATAAGACAAGACTATGTTCATTGTAATCCCTAAGGCAACCACTAAGAATATAATTCAAAAACATATTTTAAAAAAGCGAACAATGGAATTAAAACGGTGTACTATAAACTACTTAGCATAAAAGAAGACACAACAGAGGAAAAAAGGAACAGAAAAGACAAAGGACCCAAGGGAAACAAATAGCAAAATGGCAGGCATAAATTCTACCTTATCAGAAATTATATAAAATGGTCTAAACACTCCAATCAAAAGGCAGAATTTTGTAGAATGGAGTAAAAAAAAATACACTCTTAGAAGAGACCCATTTTAGAATAGCACAAAAAGAATACGATATTTACAAATAAATTTCACAAAAGATGTGCAAGACTTATACACTGAGAACTACCAAAACATCATTAAAAGAATTCAAAGACCTAAATAAATGGAAAGACATCCTGTGCACAAGGGTCAGATGACGATGGGGTTAAGACAGCAACACTCCCTGATCTGACCTTTGGATTCAGTGTCCTGTCTACTCAAATCCCAGGTTCTCTTTGTTTGTTGTTTGTTTAAAATTACAAGCTGATTCTAAAATTCATATGGAAATGCAAGAGACTTTGAATAGCCAAAAGAACCTTGAAAGAGAAGGAAAGTTGGAGTCATACTTCCTGATGTTAAAAAAAAAAAAAAAAAGCCAAAGTAATCAAGATGGCCTTGGCATAGGGACAGACACACAGATCACGGGATTAGAACTGACAGCCTAGAAATAAACCTATACATCAACGGGGAACTGGTTGTTGACAAGAATGTCATAGCGTTTTAAAGGGTAAAGTGATGGTCTTTTTGACACCTGGAATGAATCACAAGACAGACCTTATACCTCCCACAGAAAATTAACCCACAAGAGGCCTGACCTCAATGTAAGGGGGAAAATCATAAAACTCTTCCAAGAAAACATAGGAGTTAAATCCTTCTGACCTTACATTAGGCACCAGTTTCTTACGTATGTCGTCAAAAGCACACACAATAAAAAAAAGAAATTTTAAAATTTCAGGTGTCAAAAAAAAATCATCGATAAAGTTAAAAAACAACCCACAGAAGGGAAGAAAATACATACAAAACATCCGACTGACAGGGACCTAGTATCTATCCAGATTATATAAAGGACCAACTCAAGAGTAAAGAGACAAATAACCCAAATCAAAAATGGGCAAAAAGTCTGAAGAGACATTTCCCTAAAAAAGATACTGAAATGTCCAATAAGCACATAAAATTTTCACCATTCGATTCACACATATTTTGTATGTTAGAGGTATTGTGTACTGTGTCCTTACAATAAAGTAACGTAAAGAAAAGGAAATGTTGTTGAGAAAATCATTAAGGAAGAGGAAGTACATTGACAGAACTGTACTGTATTTATTAGACGAAATCTGTATATAAGTGGACCGCGCATTTCAAACCCGTGTTGTCCGAGGGTCAGCTGTACTTTAAAATGGTCAATTGTACCTCGTAAAACTATTAATAAAAGAGAAACAGCAGGGGCGCCTGGGTAGCTCAGCTGGTAGAACGTCTGGCTGTTCATCTGGGGGCCATGAGTTCGAGCCCCACATCGGGTGCAAAGATTGCTGAAATAAATACACTTAGAAACAAACAAACACCAGCCGGAAAAAGCTTAAAAAGAGTAAGGCAAGATCACCCCTGGATTTCCCACTCTCTTCTCAAGTGCAGTGCCTGCCCAGGAACGTAACACCAACATCCGAACTTGCCTTATTTGTAGGCCTGTCTGCTCAGGGAGCAAAGAACAAAATCAATTCCATCTTTTTAGTCACCTCAAAGAGGGGCATCCGAGAGCAGCAAATGTTTAAATGTGACTAGACATGAGATACGCCCCAGTGCAGAGACCCACAGCTACTCCTTCCTCGCTGCTCTGTGGCTAAAATGACAAGCGTTCCCACACGCAGCCTGAGCCCTGCACCGCTCAAGACCCGGCTCCGGGCTGGGAAGCCTCCCCGTGAAGGTGGGCAGTTCCACCCGCCCCCGGTGTCGCCTGGCACAGGCCCAGCCTCTTCACCTGTGGAAACGGCCCCTCTTTGGTCCTGACACATCAAGATACTGACTCCAGCAAACCTGACCGCATTTTTTGCAAATTTATTCTCTGCCTTTACTTGGCAATAAATTCAGACCCTTCCAACAAAACACAATACAATACAGTGTCTGACCGGCTGCTTACGCCACTTCCCCCAGGGAAGAAGAGCTGGGCGACAGAATTAGTATCTTGAGCAGGAGAGAGAAGCTCTCTGCTCAGCCGGTGCACGGGCCACAGGGGACTTTTCTAGCTGCCTTTTAAAAAGATGTATAAAGGGAAGCCGCCTGCAGAGCTCTGGACCCACAGGGGCGTGCTAGGAGCCCGTGTGGCTTTCAGGCTGTTGGCAGGTTGCAAAGCCCCCTGACCCCTCCTTTCCGGAGCCCCAGGGCCAGGGAGCTGCCCACTCCCGCACCGCCCCAGCCCAACAGCCGGGCTGGAGCTAAAGTGTGGCGGCGTTTCCCGCGGGGCCTTTTCCATCCACGTGGAGCAGGAGCGGCGGCAGCCTGCAGCCACGGCTCGCCGGCCGGGGTACCAGGCGCTGCTCTTAGCACCGGCCTGCCTCTGAAGCTGCAGGGCACGTGAGCGGTCAGTCCCTGTCCGGACATTTCCCCACAAGCCCCGCTATTGTTAGCGCGCAGCTCTGCAGAGCGCCAGGAATGCACAGATGGTGGTGGAGCCCAAGCCCAATGGTCAGCGCGTGGCTCTCAACCTTTCTGCCCTCCTACCAGCCGCTGAGATCCTGGGTAGGAGTGATACAAAAATGGATGGAATGTGGGGCGCCTGGCTGGCTCCATCAGAGAAGCATGCGACTCTCGATGGGCTTGATGTCAGGGTCATGAGTTCGAGCTCTGTGTTGGGAGTGGAGATTACAAAAAAAAAAAAAAAAGAAAAGAAAAAGAAAAAAGAAAGGACTAAATTTATAACCAGGAGTGGGGAAGGCCTTTCAAAGCAAACCTCAAAACTAAAGAAGAAAAAAGACTCCATCATTAAATGATTAAAAATTCAACACTGCTGGATAAAAAAATCAATACTGTTGCATGTGGTGTAATAGGAAATTTCATTTATTGTTTTAGGAGTATAATAATGGGTGTCATTTTAAAAATGATTTGGAAATAGATCCAAATATAAAACATGCAGGGGCATTTGGTGGTTCAGTTGGTTAAGGCTCTGCCTCTTCATTTCAGCTCTGACTCATGATCTCAGGGCCGTGGAATCGAGCCCCGCATCGGGCTCTTCCCTGGGCATGAAGCCTGCTTGAGATTCTCTCCCACTGCCCATCCCCCTGCTCACTCTCTCTCTCTCTCTCTCAAATAAATAAATAAATCTTTAAATAGATATATTAAAAACATGCACACCTATGGCCTACATGTGCCACCCTATTTATTCTACAGATAGACTGGCAAAAATATTTTCTATGTATGTAAAAACATAGTCTTGGTAGCATTCTTTGAAAGAGGAAACACTGAAAAGCTACTTAAATGTCCAGCAAGAGGGACAAAGTGAATAAATAATATGGTGTCATCCATGCAAGTCAAGAATGAGCCAGCTCTGCATGGGTTGGTATGAAGAGATGTCTAAGACATAACAGCAAATAAAAAGACATAGTACAAGACAATTTATACAAAAATCCAATTTGTGAACATAAATTAAAGTAATACATTCACACATAATTTTTCTAGAAGAATGCAGAAAAAGGGAAAACCCACTGATAAAGGGAATTTTACTTTTCATTTTATTCCCAACTGAACTTTTTTTTTAAATTTCTGCATTTATAACTCTAAGTTTTTAGAGATAAAGATTTTTTTTTTTTTGAACTAAAGATTTTTGATGTAGCATATTGCCCACGGAATAATACACACTGAGGAAAAAAAGTTATTTTTGTTTGGTCTCACAAAAGATCACACTAAGGGCAAAATGTTGCAACTCCCAATTAAAATCCCACAAAAACACCCCCTTGCTTTGCATTCTCAGGTCCCTGAAGCAAATCCTCAGTGTGGGGCCTGTTCTTACATCTAAACTAGGACTGGTTAGTGAAAACTCCTCCTCCTCGTCTCTCTCTCCTCTCCATGATGAATGCAATTTTAGATTTGGTGTCTATGATGACCCCGTCACCAGCTCAGAACTTTGCTCATGAAGGAAAAGCGCCCCACTTACCTACAACTCCTCACACACAGACACAAAAGGAACCCAAAGGCAATCCTTCTTACTTCTCCCCCAATCTTTCAGTTTCCAAGTTAAGGATTACTTTTAGCAACATGCAAGTTTCTATTCCCCAAATCAATACAGTTCTATGCATTTCAGCCTGAGCAGCCATGATAAGTGGAGGTTTTCACATGTGCAATTTGTTTGACTTTAATATGAATAGAGGTCTTGTCCGGAGTCAAGAAAGCAATCTCTGTCTACAGGCGTTGTACACTAATGGTCGTGCGTGCTGGGGAACAGAGGGCCCCACGGGCTTCCCTTTAGAGCTGTCCTGCAGTTAGTTGTTCCACATTTGTCTTCTCTGGGGGAAAATAAAATACTTTCTCCAGTAATGAAGACATTTGTGAAATTAGCTATGGAACAAATTCATTGGCTCACTGACTATCAATTAATTAAATGAGTTGTTTTTTTCAATTCTCTTGCTGTGATAAAAGGCATTTGGCTAATTCCACCATCATTCCTGATTCTGAGAAATGACTCATAAAAAAATGAAGCTGATTCTTAGCTTTAAACCTGCTCACACAAAGAGCTGACTGATTTACCCAACTGGATACTGAATTAGGCACAAAACAAGAAGCTTGTTAGAGCAGAAACATTACAGAGGGGGAAGAAAAAAAGATTGAAATGCTGAGATAAAGCATACACCAACTTTAAAGAACTTGGAAAATAACCCCTTTGACTATGTAGTTTGAAGGTAGATTTTATGTGCTGATAAGGGGGAAAAATCTCCAGATTAAATAGCAAAAAGCAATATGCAGTATTTCCCATTTACAAAGGGAGGTAAGGGGGGGGCACATGGGCAAGTATACGGAAGAAACGGATTAGAGGCTAAAGGCCTGGGGCACCAGAAAGAATTGCATTGCACTATAAAAGTTCTTGTACTGCTAGATTTTTAAATTTTTAATGTAATATATATTTTTTATTGACATGAAATTCACATGACATAAAATTAACCATTTTAAAGTAAATGATTCAGTGGCACGGATTACACTCACAATGGGCAATCATCACCTCTAGTTCCAAAACACTCCCAGCTCCCCAAAAGACATCACCAATTACACAGGGATTGCCCGCCCCACCCCCCACCGCCCAGTTCCTGACAAATAGCAATCTGCATTCTGTCCTTATGGTTTTACCTATTCTGGTTATTTCATATAAATGGGATAACACACCAAGTCACCTTTTGTGTGTGGCTTCTTTCATACTTCACTTTTAAAGACTACCATTTACATCAAATATTTCCTGGAAATATTCTATCCAAGTCAGTCATTGTAATATTTTTTTCAAAAATATGTGAAGGCCTAATATCTGTAAACCAATTATATCATGGCCCATAGATGACAGAGAAATGAAACAATCCAAGCAAAGATTATGTAGATAATCATTTTCTGCTTACTAGGGCAAAGGTTATCAGTCGACTGAAAATTCTGAACACACAATGGCTACGGAATATCTTGCAAGCTTTTGTAAGTCGTCTAGAAGAAAATGTTGGAGCCAAAGCTGGAAGGGACTAGAGGGCGCATTACATTTTACTTACAGGTTAGAAAGTCAAAGCCTACATGCACAGAATTGGCCAGCTTCACGCTATAGCAAGAGCCTATATCCACTACCATGGCCAGGCCTCCACAGGGCTCATAAGTGGACAAGAGCAAGGAAGAAGAGCACACATGGCTATAAAACGCAGGGTGGGAGGGGCGCCTGGGTGGCTCAGTGGGTTAAGCCTCTGCTTTCGGCTCAGGTCATGATCCCAGGGTCCTGGGATCAAGCCCTGCATCGGAATCGCTGCTCATCAGGGAGGCTGCCTCCCCCTCTCTCTGTGCCTGTCTCTCTGCCTACTTGTGATCTCTGTCTGTGAAATAAATAAATAAAAATCTTAAAAAAAAATGCAAGGTGGGAGCTACAGGTTTCAGCACCAACATGTGTAACGTGGGGAAGCTAATTGGTCACATCCTCCCCAGAAAAGGCTGGACAAACCTACAACCCAGGCCTTCAAGCCACCATCAGAAAATGGGTCACAGGGCAATCCAACCCCCCAAATCTGGAGAGAAGTAAGACAGAGAGTGACAGCCAAGACCTAGTCACCAGGAGGAGAACCTACCGGGGCCATATGTGGGAGGAACACCTGCAGGGTAATTTGCATGAGTTGCTAGAGCCACAGTCTTGAGGGCACCCCTACATTCTCATGGGTTTGACACCCCCCGTTCCCAGGGGATCCCGCATGAGGTTCTCATAGCAAAGAGCCAAGAAAACCCCATTCCCAGTTGGGCCAGGGGAAGAGTTACCAAATGAAAGATGCCTAGAATGGTTCACGGGACAAAGACTCATCCTGCAGGCCTCTCCTAACCAGAGGAAGGGCAGTGGCCTGACTCTAGCCCTGCATCCTCCTTGGCTCACCCAAGAAGGAAAACATAGTTCAGAACCTCTGGAGAGGGCTGGGTATGGAGGCCTGCTGGGACACAGAACTTTCACCCTTCTGATGAAGAGAATATGGAATATACCCCCCCCTCAACTTACTGCCCATGAATGGGCTCCCATACAATCACAATGAGTTACAGTTAGAGATCTGCAAGAAATGGACACAACTCAACAAGGAGAAAATGCTAAAGACCACAGGGCCCTAGAGGAACTGAAGCCTCGGGCACCTCCAGCTTCAGCACAAAATGAACACAATTCACCTTCTAGCCAGATTAGCCTAAAACCGCACCCTAATGGCCCTTTACCTTAGTTCCTACACCAAATACCAACAACAACGAAAAATCCACAAAGCATTCCAAAAGGCAAGAAAAATCAGAATCTGAAAGGACAATAAGCATCACAACAAAACTCAGAGAGGACACATACACTGGAATTATCAGAGAATTTACAATAATCATGATGAATGTGTTAAAGACTCTAATGGAAAAAGTAGGAAAAAATGCAATAACACACGGGTTCTATCAGCAGAGAGATGGAATTTTAAAGAATGGACAAAGGAAAATGGTAGAATAAAAACCCTACTAAAGAGTGAAGAATGCCAGGGTGCCTGGGTGGCTCAGTGGGTTAAAGCCTCTGTCTTCGGCTCAGGTCATGATCCCAGAGTTCTGGGATCGAGCCCCACATCAGGCTCTCTGCTTGGTGGGGAGCCTGCTTCCCTTCCTCTCTCTCTCTGCCTACTTGTGATCTCTGTCTGTCAAATAAATAAATAAATAATCTTAAAAAGAAAGAATGAAGAATGCCTTTGTCAGGCTCACCAGAAGACTGAACACACCTGACGGAAAAAGCAGTGAGCCTGAAGAGAGTTCAACAGAAAGTTCCCAAACTAAAAGACAAGCAGAACAGAACATCTAAGAACTGTAGGATAATTTAAAAATACATAACATATGCATAATGGGGATACTAGAAGAAGAGAGGACAGGGGGGAAAATTTTTTTTTTGAAGTGAGAATCATGGTTGAGAATTTTTCAAAATCAATGAAAGACACCAAACTATAGATTCAGGAAGCTCAGAGAACATAAAGCAGAATAAATACCAAAAGAAAAAGAAAAAGTACACCTACACATACAGCGGTGAGTTGGAAAAATCGAAGACAGAGTGCAATCCATTAAAAAAGCCAGAGCAGGGACGCCGGGGTGGCTCAGTTGGTTGGACGACTGCCTTCGGCTCAGGTCATGATCCCGGAGTCCCGGGATCGAGTCCTGCATTGGGCTCCCAGCTCCACGGGGAGTCTGCTTCTCCCTCTGACCTTCTTCTCGCTCATGCTCTCTCACTGCCTCTCTCTCAAATAAATAAATATTCTTAAATAAATAAATAAATAAATAATTAAAAAGCCAGAGCAGGGGGGTGGGGGGTAGAAAAGTCTACCAAGATAGGAACAAGAAAAAGAATAAGGTCTTATTTCCCTTCAGAAACCACACAAGCAAGAAGAGAGCAGAGTGAAACAGTTAAAAACTGAAAGAAAAATACCAACCTAAAATTCTATTTCCAGCAAAACTATCCTTCAAAACTGAGATAGAAAAAAACACTCTCAGATAAGCAAAAACTGAGGCAGTGTATTACCAGCTGTTCTGCACTGCAAGAAATATTAAAAGTTCTTCAGAGAGAAGAAAAGTGATTTGCCAAAAACGCAGATCAATGTAAACACAGGAAAAGAAAGAAGGAATAAATGAAGTTCAAATAAAATATTTTGGGGGCACTTGGCTGCCTTTGTAGGAAGAGAATGGAACTTTCAATCTCAAGGTCATGGGATCAAGCCCCATGTTGATTGTAGAGATTATTATAAATAAATGAATGAATAAACAAATAAACTTAGAAAGATAAAATACTTTATTTTTCTTATTTTTAATTGATCTAAAATAAAATTGTTTAAACACTAACAACAGCAATGTACTGGGTGATTATAGCATATGGATAAGAGAAATGAGCAAAGTCATAAGGGAAGTCATAAGAGAGAAGACCCCGCAATACTGTCTAAAGATAACATCATTACATATCAAGTGATACAGTATTATTTGAAAGTGGGCTCAGTTTACTTAACAAACATATATTGCAAACTCTGGGGCAACCACCAAAAATGTTAAAAAGTTAGAAAAATGTAAGAAACTACCAAAAATATGTAACTGATATGTTAACAGAGGAGATGAAAAGGAGTTATATACAATATTAAGAAGCAAAGAAGTCAGTAAAAGAAGGGAAAAAAAGAACAGATGTAATGACCAAAAACAATTACGGGGCACCTAGCTGGCTCAGGGGATAGAATTTGTGACTCTTTACTTAACGATAAAATCTTTAGGGGTACCTGACTCAGTCAGTGGTAGAACATGTGATTCTTGATTTCAGAGCTGTAAGTTCGAGTTCTGCTTTGGGTGTAGAGTCCTGGGATCGAACCCAGAGTCAGGGTCCCTGCTCAGTGTTAAGCCTGCTTCTCCCTTTCTCTCTGCCCCACTCCCCTACTCATACTCTCTCTCTCTCTCTCTAATAGATAAATAAATGTCTTAAGAAAAATAAAATAAAATCTTAAGATAAACACATAAAAATAAAATCTTAGGGGCATCTGGGTGGCTAAGTCAGTTAAGCAACTGCCTTCGGCTCAGGTCACGATTCCGGGGTCCTGGGATCGAGCCCCACATCAGGCTCCCTGCTTGGCAAGGAGCCTGTTTCTCCCTCTCCCTCTGCCTGCCACTCTGTCTACTTGTACTCTCTCTCTCTGTGTCAAAAAATAAATAAAATCTTATAAATAAAAAAATAGATA
The DNA here is from genome assembly GCA_004024625.1 of Mellivora capensis. Classification (NCBI taxonomy): domain Eukaryota; kingdom Metazoa; phylum Chordata; class Mammalia; order Carnivora; family Mustelidae; genus Mellivora; species Mellivora capensis. The sequence continues at coordinate 68,563 of PISX010007195.1, forward strand.
AATAAAATCTTAAACAATTATGAACACTATGGATATTAATTCCACTATATCAGAATCACTTTAAATATAAACAGCCCGAAAATGTTGGATAAAAGTTAAAAGAGGGGATTTTCAAGATGAATAAAAAAGCCAGACTCAACTATGTTGTTTAAAGAAGTCCACTGTAAATAAAAAGGCTCTATTTAAAAGTGAGAGCTGGGGGCAGCTGAGTGGCTCCGTGGGTTAAAGCCTCTGCCTTCGGCTCAGGTCATGATTCCAGGGTCCTGGGATCGAGCCCCGCATAGGGCTCTCTGCTCAGCAGAGAGCCTGCTTCCTCCTCTCTCTCTGCCTGCTGCTCTGCCTGCTTGTGATCTCTGTCTGTCAAATAAATAAATAAAATCTTTAAAAGTGAGAGCTGGAGAGGGATACAGCATGCTAATGCTAATCCAAGGAAAGCTAGAGTGGCTATGTTAATTTCAGACAACACGAACTTCTAAACAAGGAAAATCACTTCAGATAAAGAGGGACATTACATAAGGCTACAGGGGTCTGTTCTCCAAGACATAGCAACACTAAATGTATATGCAAGTAACAACAGAGTGTAAAATACAGCAGCACAAGCTGGCAGACCTGCGGGAAGAAATACACAGATCCACAGTGCTGGAGGACACACCAGTCCTTCCAGGAACTGACCGATCCAGCAGGGAGACAATCCGTCAAGGCCCAGCTGAGCAAAGCAGCACCAACCAACCACTTGATTTATCTGACACATAGAATATTCCAACCAGGAATAACAGAATGTACTTTCCTCTAGCCAACAGGGGATGTTCTAGGCCATAAAACCCACCTTAACAAACAAACAAAATAAATATAATCGAAATCATTAAGCTCTGCTTTCACATCACAATGGTCCTAAATTGCAAGTCACTGACAGAAAACTGGAACATCCCCAAATATCTGGAGATTAAACAGCACACTTTTAGATAACATTTGGTGCAAGGAAGAAGTCTCAAAAAAATAAAAAATTAAAAAAAATTTGAAATGAATGAAAATAAAAATAAAAGTTACCAAATAAGTACAATGTAGCAAAAGCAGCACTTATATGGAAATTTATAACATTAAATGCATAGATTAGAAAAGCAGAAAGATCTAAAGTCATCCCTCCAAGCTGCCTCTTTAGGAAATGAGAGTTAGAAAAGCCCATTTAAGCCCAAAGCAAGCAAGAAAAAAAAAAAAAAAAGACAATAAAAAACTGGTGCAGAAATCAATGAAATCATAAATAGGAAAACAATAGAGAAAAACAACAAAACCCTGGGCTGGTTCTTCAGAAGATCCATAAAATTGATAAACATCTAGTCAGGCTAAAATCGTGAAGAGTAAAATGGGTACAGATGTCCTGTGTCTACCGGCAATGTCATGTTTTTGGGCATCATCACCGAAAACACACAGCAAAACAACAATTAAAAGAGGAAAGACAGCAAAAGGAGGAAATGCAGCATTATTTCATTTAGGTTGTCCTCATTTTAATTGAAAAACTAAAGAGTAGCAGTCTTGATAGGTCTGATGGTTTCGGTTTTCGAAGACCAGAAGGGCAGTATTTTATTCGCCAGGACGTGTTTTCCAGAGGGAACTGGGGTACAGCTGGCAGCGTTCCCCACTCCCTCACGTCTCACACCCGTGAAGTGTCAAAGGGTTACTTGTGAATCTGCCTTTTGGTTAGGCCTTCCACGATTTCTCTAAGTTTTCTTATTCACGATCTTTCAATCCTTGCAGAAGTCCTGAAAAGGAAGTACTGTTCCGTCTCTTTAGATGAGTAAAAGGAGAAACTTGGACAGAGGGGCTCGAGGTTTGCAGAAGACCTAGTAGGATCTGAAGCCTGGAGCAGGGTTTGGAGCCCCCATCCCTGCAGTCTGCAACCCTGCCCTCAAGCCGGGACCACCCCTGCTCGGCGGTCAGGTGCTCTGCGGGCCCCGCCGTCCATCACATCCCTGACGTTAACTGCCGAGGTCAGAGGGGCAGAGCTGGGACATAAAAGCGCCCTGAAAGAGGGCCCTGCAGGACAAACGTGGCAGTTCGGACGGCTTGTGTCGTTTATCAGTAACAGAAGCCTTCCCCGTGTCCATTGCCCATTCCTCCTCGAGCCCCCAGCGGCGATCAGCCGCTGGGGACACAGTTCACTTATCTGCTGGAAGTGTATGAAATAATAAAATGTGTGTGCATCAGTGGGCAAAATTTACAATTAAATGAATTTTAGAATGAAAATCATTTAGTTCACTGTAAAATATAACCACAATTTAAAAACCAAAAGTAGGGGCACCAGGGTGGCTCAGTCAGTTCAACATCTAACTTTGGATCTCAGCTCCTGTTATGGTTTCGGGATCTGGGGCTGAGCCCCATGCCGGGCTCCATGCAGGGCCTAGAGCCTGCTTAAGAGTAAGTCCCTCCCTCTGCCCCTCCTCTCTCTCTGTCCCTCTCTATTAAAAAACAAAGAAAGAAACAAAAAAATCAAAAATATAAAATGCCACAATCCTTAGGATTTAGGATCCCTTTTCCTCAGCATACTTTCCAGGTTTGAACCACACGGCACATGACAACTGGGTCTCACAGTTGTTTTCGCTTGATGATATATTATAAACATTTTCCCATGTCCACAATCTCCAAAAATCTTATCTAATTAGAGCAGGATGTTTACTTAACCATACTTGGATGTTTTCCATTTGGGACTGCTATTCACACACACGTGCACGCGCGCGCGCACACACACACACACAGAGGCATTTGTTCAATGCTTTTTTAAATGTTATTTCCTTCTTTTTCCCCACATTGAATATCATATCCTTGAGCTAGATTCCCCAAAGCTCAACTGTAGACAGGATTTGTGGTTGCAAAGAAAAACCCAGCATTTATCCATCTGTTCTTAAGCCATCGCTCTCCCTCAGCCAGCCCTGGTCAGGCCTACAAATGCTTTCCTTCTGCGGACCCTTGACCACTTCCTGTTCTGCCGGAGCCTACTTCATCACATTAGCCGTCATATTAGCCAAGGTTCCTTTTACCTAATTCCTCTTAGAAATCCTTTCAAATCATAATGTCGTGTTTACCAAGAAAAATCGTTCTTACTAACCAAGGCACTTACTGTGTCATGGTAGTTCCATTGTAACCAGACTGACTTGGGATAAACAGAATGGTATCCATAACACAGACAGGGCCCCACACAACTAAAACGAACTTCACACGAACGAGGTTTGCAGCTTCCAGATGCTTATTCTTGTCAGCAGCTCATTTAAGGGCGTTTGCCGTTTGGGATCAGCTTATAGATGCCATTAGGGGTAAAAACCACCCTGTGGGGATGCTTCAGACAGAAGGATGCACGACACTTCAGGCAGATCTGAAAGTCCTTTATTTGTTTGTTTTTTTAAACGGATTGTGTTGAGTTACAAGTTTAACACCCTGAAGCGGCGGGTACCAGGTCCTGTGCCGGGTACGGGAGGACGATGTGTCCTTCCTCCAGAAACCGAGCCTGCCACAGTGCACCCCAAGAAAGTGTGACAAATAGACGTGGACATCTCAGCCTCTGCTCGACGGCCCAGGAGAGCTGCAAAGAGGACAGAAGCATGGAGGACGGCACCTCGGTCAGAGAGGTTTTACTTCCCGGTAAACAATGCCATCTTTTCAGGTGAAATGTAATTTCTATAACATTGTGCCTTGAGTTTCTCTTGACTAAATGGCAGTTATAGTTTGTTGACATAATAGGACACATGTGTCAACACCAATTCTCCAGGTTTTGGGGGGTATTTTTTTTTTTTTTAACACTCTGGAGCTAATACTGGTTTCCCAGATTTAAAAATATTTCATTTTGCAAAGCTTATATGCCGGAGGCTCAGGGCCTGCTGTGTCCGGTGAGTAAAAGGATGCTGTCTCCATACCACGTCACCCGCAAAATGCCAGAGGAGCTCAGGGACACCATGAGGCCTGAGGGACCATGCAGAGCTCCCAGGAAGTGCAGACGGGGACTGGCAGGGTGCCTGGTGGAGAAGGCAGCGGGGATGTGGGAGAAAACAGGTGATGTGGGGGCACGGGTACCCTGGACCATGGGGGCATGTCAGGTGACAGCCGGAAATGCAACCAGCCAGGGACAACAGGCCAGAGAATGGAACCAGCCAGCAAAAGACACAGGCTTCCGAGATGCAGGAGAAAATACGGAGCAGCCATGAAAGCAGGGGTTCAAGGATGAAGACGCTCTGTCCAACAGCCTTCACTGGGCCTGAACGTGTGGGACATGCGGTGGGCGCACTTTACTTGACCCCCTCAGCCTGGTAGCAGAGTGCCAGTGTATGGGGAAAATCACGGGGGTGTTGGGAGACAGACAGGGGTAGCCCGGGGAGGGGGGGATGAGAAGGACCTATAGCAATTAACGTGATGCCAAGGTGAGAGTCAAGGCAAATCTCAAAGATCAAGATGTTACATTTGTCCAACCCAACCTCCTCACTTCATACACTGAGAAAAACACAGTCCAAGGATATTTCCAACTGAATTGATACTAAATTAAGCTCAGTCCCTTGAAGAGCCGAGTAACACAGGCCACAGAGAACAGGGTGCAGGAATGGGCGGGAACCTCAAGCATCAGGCCTCAGCTCCAGACACCCACTGGGGGTGACAACAAGAACACGGCCCGGATCGGCACCACACACACTGCTGAGAGGCCCACCAATGGGTGACCCCAGCCGAGGCCTCTACATGGGGGTACGGACGCTCGAAAGCCCAGTGAAACCGCAAAGAAACAAGCAGGGACCAATCCCTCCAGACCAGCACCACAGCAAGGAAATAGATACAGCAAGGAGATACAATGTGGGCCGCTCCTGTGATTTGACATTTTCTGGCACTTTTTTTTTTTTTTTTTTTTAAGATTTATTTATTTGAGAGAGAGAGAGAAAGCAGGGGAGGAACAGAGGGAGAGAGAGAATCTCAAGCTTACTGCTCTGCAGTAAGCAGGGAGCAGACACAGGGCTCGATCTCAGGACCCTGAGATCATGACCTGAGCCGAAATGAAGAGTCAGAAGCTTCAAGGACAGCGCCACCCAGGCGCCCCCTGCCACATTTTTTTAAAAAGTAAAAATAAGCAAGGGAAATTAACGTTAGTAACATTTTATTTAAATAAATAACATCACGTCAACATGCAATCAATATAAAAGTTATTACTGAGGTATTCTGCGTTTCTACTCTGTGTTTCACACGAGATCCCGGAAACCTGGTGTGCTTTCTACGTGCACAGAAAGCTCCCTCGGGACTGGTCACAGGCTCAGGAGCCCAGGCAGCCAGAGGTTACCGGCTGGACAGTCCAGCCACCCCCACCGCCCTGCTCCTCCCCCACTTCTGCCTTCGTTTGCTTCTGCCGCACCCAGAAAAGGTCCTGCCTTCCCCAGATAAACCTGGTCTTCTAGACAGCAGCCTTCCGTGCCAGGCTCGCAGGACACAGCCCAAGCCGGTCCTGAGCTGGTCCCCCAGGAGAAAGCCTGAGCCAAAAAGCCTGCACGTGGCCAGGAACTGAGAGAAAACAAGGTCACCATCACGGAAGCAGGGCACTGGGCCAAAGGAGAAGGAATCGTGGGAGTGATTAAAGTATTAACAGATAAGAACTGTCCCCTTGGCCACTCTGCAGCAAGGGGAATGTTCATTTAAGAAGGAACTGAAAACATTTCCTTCTGAAACATGCTCATGTTTGCCTATTCCAGAGCCCAGTCCCTGGGTGAGACTCAGTGACTAGTCAGCATTAAAAACAAAAGAAAAAAGGGACGCCTGGGTGGCTCAGTTGGTTAAGCGACTGCCGTCGGCTCAGGTCATGATCCTGGAGTCCCAGGATCGAGTCCCACATCGGGCTCCCTGCTCGGCAGGGAGCCTGCTTCTCCCTCTGACCCTCCCACTTCTCATGCTCATTCTTTCTCTCAGACTCTCTCTCAAATAAATAAAAATCTTAAAAAAAAAAAAAAAAAAACAAAAGAAAAAAAACACCTTAAATTCTGAGCTATTGCACAAATAGGGAAAAAGCTGAGGATGAGTGACCTTGCCACAGAATAAGGGATTCCTGGGTGTCCCAACTGGCTGCTTCCAGAGCCAAAAGTCTAAGAGGGTCACACCTGCCTGCTGATTACAGAACCCCGTACGCTGTCTTGTTCTGGAAAGGCCTCCCCAGCCCCCTTCCCCCCTGTCCTCACCATCACTGCGTATCCCTTCACCTGCCTTGGAAATGAGGAGGTTTGCGGAAAGAACAGACAGAAAGAACAAGAGGAGGAAGGAGGAGCGGATGACTTTGCTCCTGGACTCAAGCGTCTTTGGAGGGAAAAGAGGCCTCCTCAGTTCGACCGGTACTCCCGGAGCGCCTACTCGGTGCCAGGCACCGGGCCGGCTGCCAAGGGGCACAGAGATGACCAGGACAGGGCGGTGATTCCTCCTCGCCGCGCCCGAAACTACAAACACTCAGGGAAGGTTCGGATGTGTGTATGCGACACAGGCAAGACCCCGAGACCACGGGAGCCGCGTGCACACGGGCCCGACCTCGCCCGGAAGGATTCCCGCCTTTCAGAGCAGAGCAGGTGAGCCAAGCGAGCACGGGCAAATCCACACGGGCAGCGGGCTTCGGGCTCCGCGCTGTCCCGTCCGCTCCAGGACCGTCGTCCCGGCCCCCGCGGCCACTCCCTCCCCCAGCCCCCGGGGTTCACCTGCAGCCGCGATGCGTTCCGAAAAGCCCGTTCTTCTCGGACAGAAGGGACAAGTGTAGGCGAACTCCCGCCACCTCTCTTGCCACCTGAACAGGGAAGGGAGCCTGCAGCACGCTGCACCATTGGGACCCCGGGGCGCCCAGCAGGAGGGCAGAGGGTGCCTCGCCAAGGACAGAGGAGCCACGGAGCAGAACGTGGCCCTCGAGAGCAGCCCCGAGCAGCCGAGCCGGGACCAGCAACGCCCCCGCCCGCCACCACAGAGGAAACATGAGCCCGTTGCTCTTAGTCCTTGCTCCTGAGCCTTCCGCATGAGCCAAGCATACGGGAGCACACAAAGACACATAATTAACATGTTACAGGTCAAATCGTGTCCCCAAAAGACATGCTGGGCTCCTAACCCCCCGAATCTATGGCTGTGACCTCACTACGGTCTTTGACAACAGGGCGGGCCCGACACCAGGACAACGGGTGACTGGCCGCTGCCCGCCCGCCTGCGTTCATTGGAACTGCTACAGTCACCGTGCCAGCGGCCGGGTGGCTTCTAGCCACCAGACATCCATTTCTCACAGCTGAGAAGGCTGGAAGCCCCAGCTCCAGCTGCTGGCAGACTCGGCGCCTGGTGAGAGCCCGGCATCCTGCGCGGTTGGCCGGCCATCCCCTCGCTGGGCCCTCACCGCAGGGGCGCTCCGGGGGCCCTCCGGGGTCTGTTTCCTAGGACACCCGCCCCATTCATGAGCGCTCCCCACTCCTGAGCTAAGCACCTCCCAAAGGCCCCACCTCCTCACACGTCACGCTGGGGATGAGGTCCAGGGGCGTCTGCGCAGTGCAGAGATGTCCCCATGCCCGAGGACAGAGGGGAGTCAGGAAGGCATCAGTGCCCAAGCCTGGGAGGCGGATGCTACACCCCGACACAGAGGTGGTTTCTTAGGGTCCCGCACGCGGAAGGAATCCAGACACCTTTCTTCTTTCTCCGCTATATCCGGCCCTCCCCGCCGCGCCGCCGGCCTCCCACGGCCACACTGTCCCCGTTCCCAGGGCCTGTGGCTAACACTTCATTGAGACGCGAAGAAGAAAGAAGTGACTGTGATCTCAGCAGAGCGCCCGGTCTGTCTCATGCACGCTCGGCACCGGGGCCGCTGCGCCTGCCAAGCCGTTAGGAAGAAGGAGACACAGTTTTAGCCAATAAATCCCCATCCTAAGGCGCCAGCTCCGAACGTCTTCTTTCTGGAAGCTCTTTCTATTCCACAGTGCTCGGACTACCGAGCGCTGCTGTGCGTGCTCCCAAGGACTACTGTGTGGCAAACGGGGCGTCGGGAAAAATTACTTTCTGGGACTGTTGGTTTCATAGACTGGGGCCCCGGAGCTCCCCATAAGCCTTCACACTTCACAAAGCAAAGCTCCTGGAACACACACCCTGTGTGAAGCGTGTGAACGGGAACTGGAACCAGAGACCGAGGGAGAGCATAAGGCACTCAAGAAACGGAATCCACTGGATATGAGTTACCCTGCACACAGGCTCTGGGATCTTTGCAGCTGATCGTTCTGGTTCCTCTGTGGGGAGAACCATGTGACTCAATGGCCCATAGTGTGTCTCTCCGACCCCCTTTCTAGGAACCCCGACCACCTCTCCACCAGAGCGCCTCAGTCTCCCACTGGAAAGACCCAAACAGGTAAGGCGGAAGGAGCCCACCTCAGAGGGTCTGACCACCAGCCGGGAGCTCAGTATCCTCTAGAACAAATCCCGCTTGGCCCTACCTCGCACCTCCGGGCATGCCGCACGGGGCTGCCTCGTCAGCGCTGTCCTGCCTCCAAGTCTGCGCTCACTCATGCCCGTCTCCAGCGTTCCCGTGACACACACTAGGAGTCGCACACTGTGGTCCTTGTGCACACCCACAGAGCAAGGCCCACTTCTGCCTCATTGTCCCCAGTGCCATAGAGTGCCTCCAGGCAGCCCAGCAAGCCCTTGTCTGAAGCTGGAACGGACCTGGTCTGCTGTCAACACAACCGCGGGGCCCAGGACTGGCAAGGCCTTCTGCGCTGCACCCCTGACCCACAGGGCCGTGTGCTCTGGCCTTCATCCTCCAACCCAAACCAACACTCCCGCCGCTTTGTGCTCAGCGTCGTACGGTCCTGCGGGGCGCTACGCAGTGGACTCGCCTCCCAGAGAGAACCCTCTGGAGTGGCGCAGCTCATGCTGGAGGACAGAATGTAAACTAGAATCCCATGTCTTCGTTTCCCTCGTGAGCCACATTTCTCAATCTTGCATTCAATCACTTAACACACATGGACTTAGAAAGTGCATGATACGTGCTAGGGGCATGCAAAATGAGTAAGTTCTTACCCTTGTGGGGAAATCAAACAGTTACGTAAACCACTAAAATTAGAGGAGAGAGTTTCAAGTGCAGTCACAGGTTGTGAAGGAGGAGTTGCTATGGAAGCACCTGGAGCAGAGAACGTTCGGCCTGCAGACGGGAGAGGGACAGCCAGGGCTTGGGAGGGAAGGGGCTGGCCAGGACCCGAGGCCTGCAGTTCCGGCCTGTGCTCTGGACACATCCAGGGTCCCATCGCAAGATGCCAGTACCCAGGGAGTGGATCCACCTCTAGCCCCACGTTAATGATTCTACAGCTTTGAGAGAAGGCGGTACGTGTTCCGAGACTGGAAGGACCACTAGGAAGGGGGCACGCGGAGATGGCAGGAGGACGCCCAGGACCCCCGTCGGAAGCCTGCTGGGAGAACCGCCCTGGAGAGATGGGCTGGGGCCACGCGGTGAAGAATCCCAAAGGCTCAACCAAGGGGCACACTCGGTACCCAACAAGCAATGGCGGTAGCTGAGGCTGTCCCAGCAGCAAAGTGACAAGAGGTCCACGGAGAGATGTTGAGGGACTCCGGTACGGTTGACAAAACGCTTCCCAAGAAAGTCAGAAAGTACCCGTGTAGACTCTGGCTTCGGAACAGCTGTTGAAGAGAATGTTTTACCTCGAGGAAGAAAAGGGTGCCTAATACAGAGGCCTGCGTGTTTCTGGGAAGGGGACCTTTCCCATCACCCACAAGCCGGGGGAGAGGGCCAGCCTCTCTGCCCTGCCGGCTGCCCTTCCTGCGGGAGAGGCAGGCAAGCCTGACAGGGCAGGGGGCGGTGAAGGCAAGTATGGGGGGCGGGGCAGCCCACAGACAACCCAGCCCCTGGGGGCAAACAGGGAGGATCAGCGCGCACCCCGCCAGTAGCCGGTTAACACATGTCCTAGAGGAAGACAGACAGTAGAGGAAGGGCTCCCTCACCGTCCACAGACCAGCAGGAGGTCAGTGGAAGTCTGGGAGGCATTCTCTCCATGCTTGAGGCAGCCTGCACGGGCCCACCTCCCTCCAGAGAGCCTTAAAATGCTGCCTCCCCCAAAGACACACATGCCCTTTCCAAAGAACTGCTTGGAGCCTGACCCTTTGGCAGCCAAAAAAGGTCCCAGGAAAATCACGTAAGTAGGAGGTGTTCCGAGGACAGACACAAAACCTTGTTTAGCCAATAACCCTGGTAGAGAGAGCGTCAATGAGGAAGCTCCCCTCTGTTCTGTGGGCCTGGGCGCAGGCTCCCCTCCCCACCCCACAGAGCTGTGCCAGTTGGGGCAGAAGCTGCGGGAGCCTGCAGCTGCACTGCTGGCCCCGACTCCCAGCTCCGAGGCCCTCCACAGCAGGCCACAGGCCACAACAGGCCTAGGGAATCACAGCGGCCTTGCTCAGGGTACAGAAAATACAAGAGGACAGGTTCCTGGATTGTAAAAATGATGGCCGCGGCCCTGTTTCTGCTCACCTTCTCGGAACCCAGTCTCCTCCAGCACGCAAACCTGGGGAGTTTGGGGGGAGGGAAATGAAGGGACAGAGGCTCCAAAACCAAACAAGGAAAATCCCACACTGGCAGGACCTTTTAGAAGACACCAGCCATGAAAGCAACTGTGGACACTCGGGAATCCCGGTTGGAACGGCGATCAGAGACTGCCAGCCTCCTGGAGAACAGGCCTGTGGCACGCGGCCGGCCCTCAGCTCCCAGCCCACCCTGGCTACTGCTTGCGGTTCCCAGGCCCAGAATCTGACCTTGACCCTCCCATGTGGCCCAGCTAACGGTGGCTCTGGCACCCCCGGCTCCAGCACACAAACCCCTCACCGCGGCCCGCTGCACTCTACACACCAACGCCCCCCCCCCCATTAGAACAGTCTGAGAACATGCGCGACCCCCGCCAGACTGTGGCCGCCCTAAGGTCACAGGATATGTATATCCTTTTCTGAGTCCCACATGGGCTTCAGTAGTTACCATGTGCCTGGCTTTGGACAACCCAAGCACTCCCTGTTTCACCTCCATCCTCTGCAAGGTGGGGACAGGCGCCGTGTCCATCGTGGGGAGCCCTAGAAGAACTGGGGCCACAGCCAGGGCCCCATCAGGCGACAGGACCTGCCACGTGACTGCTAACTGCTGTGTCCTCTCTCTCCTGCGGCCAACGCGAGGTGAACTCGGAAACGTTGGCTGCTACACTGCTTCCCGCCCCCACGAACTGATTTTTCCCGGTTAACATTGCATCTACCTTGTCAACGTGCTTCTCCAGGGGAAGCCCGGATCTCAGAGTCCAGGCCATTGAGGAAATGTGCTCCAATTCAGGTTTTAGATTCCATGAGGGAAGGTAGATGGATAGTCTTACCCCCAAGAACCACCACCTCCAAAGCCTATCTCTCAACACATCATTTGTAGGTGAAAACACTCTTCTTGAAAAATCCTTAAAATTGGTTGCATTTGGTGAGTTATCCTGCAATGCTGATTCTCCCAGGAAACACCTTTAACACAGCACATCATTATTTCTGGATCTTGGAAATCACTTCAGCCAACACCTGAGTTTTACAGTGCAAGGAACTGGGGCCACGTGAGAAGGCTAAGACCTTGCCGTGGGTCCCTAGCTGGGTCAGAGGCTGTGCAAGCTCTGTCCTTCCGGACTAATCCCCAGCAAGTATGTGAACAGTTGCTGCAATTCAATTTCTTCATCTAATTAAGAAAAGCTATTCATGTGTGTCAGCAACGCAGAAACAGAGGACAGAGGAAGTCGGTCCTGAGAATGATCACCTCAAATGACCTTCCTAGCCGATAAGGAAAGGCACCTTCAACTTAGTTCTTGGATCTCCAAGGTAGGAAGCTACCCAAGTGAATATGGAGAGGGTCCATCTTCCTCGGAAGCAATCCATTCTGCTCTCAGCCTCCTGGCTCCCTCTGGTATGCCATACCCAGAGACCCAGGGGCAGGGGGTGGTCCCTGCTTGGTCAGATGCCCTTGACTGAGGCCTCAGTATCCCCACGAGTGACTCCAGACCCCAGAGCAGCTGACACGTCCCCATTCTCACTAGCCCAAGCACAGAGCAGGAGAAAGAACAGCTTGCAGTCGGGATCGCTGATGTCAGGCCCAGGCCAGCCACAGCCCTGTGTGAGGGTCCCCAGGCTGGGGTCTCTGACCTCTCTCCCCCCAAGTCCCAATGAGCGGCTGGGCTAGGAATCCGCGGTGACCGTCTCGCTCTGTGATTCTCAGTCTGCAAGACAGGCCTCCTCCTGTCTCCACCACCAGAGAGAAAGGCTCTCAAGAGGAGGGGAGATTTGAACAAAAGAAGGCAGCAGGGCCAAATTATGAACCACAATGGGAAAAACAAGCGACGTGGCTCCCAGCTTCTGGCCAAGCCCCAAATTCCGCCGCTAAACGTCAGCAGCTTCGACTGAAGAGTGTGTGGGGTCCCGTCCAAGTCCCAAACCACACCAAGTCCACAAGAGAAGCACCGTCCTCTAGGGCAGATCTGGATGTGGGAATGACGCACTGTCAGACCAGGGGCACTCAGTGTGCTCCTAAAGCACACGCATGTCAAAGTGTCCTGCCGGTTGTCCACCCCGCTCCATGCATAGCCTGTGGGTGCCCACCTGGGCGCCCCTCTCTGTGGCTCTGCCCCCAGCATCTGAGTTCCTAGCTCTCCCCGCTACTGGCATTAGAATCAGGGCCCCTTTAAACATGTAAACTTCCAAACTCCAATTGTGCTGGATCTGGAAAATTCCCATCCCACTAAAATTAGGTTATTTGCATCCCATTTTCTCCTGAGGTTTGCAAACCATGCCTGACCTCTGGTAAGTTGTACAGGAAGCACAGGTCCCAGTAGGTGGGAGGTGGGGGAGGGGTGGGGCTCTAGAGGCAGCACTCAGCACACTGCACAACACCCCCTTCATGACACAAGGCAGGGCTCAGCTCACTCATTCTCCTCTGCTCTTCCAAAATCATCAAGGGCTCCCACGGCCACAGGATCAAGACCCAAGTCAGCCTGCAGTTTGAAGACCGTAATTTGTCCCCATCAGACTTCTCCACTCACATTTCCTTCGCACTCTTTACAAAATAATAAAAACAAAAATTATAAAGTCACTAGGAAACCACAAGGGACCAGGTCCCTCATCTCAGTATGGGGGAAGGGAAGCTCAGTCCCATGGGAAAGGTCCCCCCCTCCCCACACACACCTCCTGTTCCCATCCGCTTGCTCTAGCAGGCAGTTTTCTCCCACCAGGTGCCCTTCCCACCACACCTCACCCGCCCCACCTTCCAACTTTGACTCAGTAGCCCCCCTCACAAAGCAGCCCTGACCCTGTCTGCATGGACTTACTTTGTGCCCTGCCCTTGACCTCAGAACACAGCTCCTCCACTGGCTGATCTGGGGCTGGGGCGGGCGCCCCCTCATACACCCCCGCTTCACTGGAATGTCTCCTGACCTATCCCCCGGCCCCACTCCCAGGGAAGAAGCTTCCAGGCAGAAGTGTGCGTCGCAGCATGTCCAAGTCAGAGGTCTTCCCAGGGCAGCGGCCAGACGCCCCTTCCCCGGGGCAGCGGCACCCACTCCGGATATCCCCTGGGGACTTTCTCTAACCCTTTTCAGTCACCCAGACTTCTTCCCGGCACAAGACAAGCACAGGGTATCTGTTGGACATTTTTTTTTTTTAATTCACTGAAAAGAAAGGCAGGGAGGGAACTTTGTAAGTGACCATCCTAGACCTGACTATGGAGATCACTAGGTACAGTTAGTAGCCCTTCCTCCCCGTGACCGGAGCCTTGCCCAAGTGACCAGCGCCGGGCGCCCAGGACGGTGCCAGGACCCGGGGCACCGCCAGAGGGCAGATGCAGAGACCCCGCAGGAGCGGGGGGCTCCGAGGGAGGGCAGCGGCCGCGGCCACCCGGCTGCGGGGACCGGCAAAGCGGGGGACGCGCGGCACCCGGCCGGGTTGACCTTCCCGCAGCCTCCGCGTCCGGGCGGTTCGCGCTCGCCAGACCCGGCGACCCGCGGGCCTGCGTTCGCCCCCGGACCGAGAGACGCCGCCGCCCGCCCGGCCGGGGCGCCGGGGACGCAGCGCCGCAGAGGGAGGCGACGCGGGACCCGCGCTTCCCGAGCGGCCGCGGCGCTGGGGCGGCCGAGGGGCAGGGCAGGGCCGGGGTGGCGCCCTCGGCTGGGAGCCCGCGCGGCCCCGCCCCGCCCCCAGCGCCCGGGACCCCGGCGCGGCCCGGTCCCCCCGCCCCCGCCCGGCCGCGCCCCGCTCCCGCGATGCCGACACAAAGCGACGCGCGTCACCCACCTGGTCCCGCGCGGCCGGGGCTCCGGGGACCGCCGCTCGCGCTCGGCCGCGGGCGGGGCTCGGAGCGCGGCGCCCAGGCCGAGTGTGCGGGGCCGCGAGCGGTGCGCCCTCCCTGCCCGCGCCGCGCCCGCCGGAGCCGCCCTTCCTGCCCGCCGGCGGGGGACAGTGGGCGGCGGCGCGCGGCACAAAGACGCGGGCGCCCGGGCTCGGCCCGCGCCCCCGCCCGCCGCGCAGCGCCCCCTGCCGCCCGCCGCGCGCCCGGCCGCCGCCCTGCGCCCTCCGCCCTCCGCCCGCCCTGGGCGGCGCCTCTGCCCGCCGCGCGCGGGGGACTGCGGGGTCGTCGCTCGGCGGCGGCCGCGGGGGCTCGGGCCGGGACGGCAGCCCTCGCCGTGCTGGAGGCGTCGGCCGGCGGGGCAGGAAGCGGGCGGCCCCCGGCGCTCCCCGCCGGCCGACGGGAGAGCCCCGGGCCGGGCAGGGCGGCCGGGCTCGAGTCCCCGCGCTGCCCCGGCCTGCCCCGGGCCCGCAGAAGCGCAGCCCGAGCCCGGCCGTCCGAGGACCTGGCTGTGGGGCTGCCAAGGCGTCCCCGAAGGCTCTTCCCATCGCAGCTCCTGGCGGCTCTGATGGGCGGAGGAGAGCCCGCCCCGACGGGCGCGTACCCGGGATCCGGGCGCCGCAGCCCAGCTCCTGCTCCAGGCTTCGCGGCTCGGTGCAGTCCGAGGCTGGGGGAGGCAGGATTCCTGCCAGGGTTATTGTTGCCGCTCCCCCGAGGCGCTAGCAGTCGGCCAGGTGTTGAACTGTGCGCCTCTCGGCACGCGCAGCGGAAGGAAACTCGCCGGCGTGTGTGAAACGACGCCCCCTCCAGTGCCTGGACTCTCCTGCGCGATGACGGGGGCGCGGCCGCGAGAGCCGCCTTGCTCCGCGCCGTCCCCTCCTCCGCGGCTCTGAATTCGAATGCCCCCGCCTGCCAGACCCGCTTCCGCGAGGTACCTCCTTGTGCTGCCCCGTTTCTGGCCGGAGGACGCAGGTGGTAAGAGTGCGCGTGTCGTCACCATCTGGAAGGGATCCAGCAGGTCAGATACGCACAAAGCGACATCGACACGACTGATGCGCCAGACTCCACGGACTCTGCAGCCCTTAAGGATTATTCCTCCCATTTCCTTCCATTATACAAGGTTCTCAACTACCTGGAGGCTGTGTAGGAGTGACCTTCCTCTGCCACGTACACATCTTTTTTTAAAGCACAAATCTGTCCCAAATACACTGAGAAGTTATTCTGGTCAATATCTCCCCTCCTCAAAGATAGGAACAGGCGCCTGACCTCGAAGGTATCTCAAATTCTTAACAGAAGTGTCATTATTGAAGAAAAGGGCACCATGAGGGGCACCTGGGTTATTCAGTTTCTTGTCCCGGAGTCCTGGGATCCAGCCCCAGTCAGGCCGGGAGCAGGGAGTCTGCTTCTCCCTCCGCCTCTGCAACTACTCCCACTCCCAGCTTGTGCTCTCTCTCTCTCTTGCTCAGTCTCTCTCAAATAATTTTTTTTTTTTTTTAATGAAAGAAAAAGGCACAGTGAGAAGAATCCTAATACTCGATTACTCTGACCTCTCAACAGGAGATGAGAGTGGTTCCTCACAGAGCTGCGAGCCTCACGGAACCGGTATTCGCCCCTCCTGGAATGTGGTCATGGCACCAGACAGGACCGAGCAATGAATGGGCAGGTGGATGGATGTCTGCAAATCCACCAGGAATGGAAATGAGCCCATGTACTCCATGCTGGGTGGGTCCATGCTGGGTACCATTTCTACCGCAAACAGGGGCGTAGGATTTCTATGGGAAAGAAACGACTGGGACTGGCAGGGAGAGTGCTCAGAAGCACATGCTCTCAGCCAAGTGTGTAACTGAGACCGGGGTGTGCTCATGAGTTGACCTGTGTATGACTTCATTCCCACTCTGTCTTCATTAATGATGTTGTCAGGGAACGAGGACACCATCAGTAATAATATAATTTGCATACAATACATCTCAAACACAATTGTTTTCTATGATGACCTCATCCCCTATCTCCAGATGTCTGAACTTGTCAGACATTTAGCTTGTTTCTGTGTTGATCATGCCCTCTGCCACACTTTATGTTTTGGATATTTACTGTCTGGTTGTTAGATCTCAAGATTCTGTAGAATAGTGATGAAGTCATTTTACTATGTTTCTCCCATAGGACATGCTAAGCGCTCAATAAATAAAGAGTGAAATCATCAACTGTGAGCTTTGCCTTGGAGGGACCATCCTGGTTCTCCCCAGGGATAAGCTGCCTGTGTCTCTCAAGGTCTCATCCGCTCATCAGGCCATTGCCTTCACAAGTCATGAGCTGGGGCCATCTTCCCCAGAGGTCGTTCATGTCAAGCCCATTTTAAAAGATGCCCATTGTTCCTAAGTGTTTGTGACTCATCATTCCCTGACGGAACAAGTGTCACTTTGATTCCCTGGTAGAGGCAAGGTGCTGTGCTAGACAGTTAAACAGACTCTGCCGCCATACATGGTCCCAGACCAGAGAAATGAAATTCCATTCTCCCTTCAACAGAAAATTGGGGGAAGCTCAAGCTTCACACTCATGGCTTAAAATAAAAACATTTTAGACAGTTTGTATGAATTTATAATCACACGTTCTATAAGTACAGAAAATTTGTCGTTCCATTTATTTTTAAAATAAGTTTAAAGCACCTGGTTGGCTCAGTCCGTTAACCGTTGGCCTCAGGTCATGATCTCAGCATCCTGCCCAGGATGGAGCCCCAGTCAGGCGCCCTGCTCAGCCGGGAGTCTGCTTCTCCCTCTTCCTCTGCTCCTCCCCCCTGCTTGTCCTCCCTCCTCTCTCTCCATCTCTTTCTTTCTCTCTCAAAATGGATAAATAAAATATTTCTGCAAAAATCAAATAAAATCAACTTAGATGCAATCCCTTGTTTCTAGAGAGCAGCCAGCCACTAAATGCCGGTTATTGTTCTGACTCTCTTGGCTGGGATACCCAAGAATCAGGAGGGTTTCACGGTTTTGGCGATGAGGTGTGTGACCTGTATTCACCCTCAGCATGTGGCCAGGTCCTCTGACAGTCTCCTCCAAGCCACGCTATCCCTTTGGAGCAGGCTGGCCATGGTTTCTCATCCACGGGCTCAGTTCCCCAGGGGGCCCAGGTGGCCTGAGAGGGACAGGGCAAACCAAGTCTCTGCCACTCTCAGAACTTCATGGGAAAGCTCCCTAGATCTGCACTCCTGCTTCCTGCCTCTCAAAGGCCTCCTTGGGGTGCCTGGGTGGCTCAGTAGGTTGGGTATGTTCCTTCAGTTCAGGTCATGATCCCAGGGGCCTGGGATCCAGTCCCGTATAGGATTCCTTGCTCAGTGGGGAGCCTGCTTCTCCCTCTTAATGTGTCTCTCTCTCTCTCTGTTTTTCATGTATAAATAAATTTTAGATATATATATATATATGGAGAGAGAGAGATATGTCTACATAGATATCTACATTATATAGATATATAGATCTATATATATATGTCTCAAAGGCCTCCTCTTTCTTTCCCAGCCTACACATCCCAAATAATCCCATCCATGCACAGAAAGTCCACATAAGACAGGATGAAGAAGGATTGTCCTCAGGCAGCTCTGCCATCAGCTCTGCAAACACCCTTGGAGCTAGAAAAAAAATGCAAGGTTCCAGCAATTTTCCTAGGCAGTCTGGAGAGAAGATGCAAAAAAGGAAGCTTACATTACTATCACATGAAATATGTGGTCAAAACAACCAGAATAATAGCTTGAGGAAGAAAAACAATACTTCAAGGAAGAAAATAGAAGTGGAGAGAAAAAACTCAGCCCTGCTGTCATTGAAGAGCACTGCTGTGGGTTGATTTGAGGGCCTCCAAAGTCTTAGGGTGACGTTCTAACCACCTCTTGGTACAACCTTCTATGGAAATGGGGTTGTTGTCGATGTCCTTAATTCAGATGAGGCCGTCCTGGAGCACAGCGGTCCCTAATCCAATGTGACTTAGAAGAAGGGTAGACAGACATACACCTACGGAGGATGCTCTGTGAGCTTGACCCCAGAGGCCTGGTGATGCTTCCACCCACTGGGTCTCCCTGAAGTTTGCCAGCAAAGCACCAGAAGCTAGGAGAAGCCTGGGAAAGATGGTCCCTCCCAGCCTCAGAAGCAGCCAACCCGGCCAACCCCTTAATCTCAGACTTCCGGCCTCCAGAGCTGTGAGATGATCCATTTCTGTGGTCTAAGGCTTCTGGCCCCTGGTTATTTTGTTTTGGCTGCTCTAGCAGACTGATACATGCAGCTAAAAATATGCCCATGTGGGACTACAGTGTAGGGAATAAGTGTCATGACAAAAATTAAAATGCAATATACAAAGGTGGTAAAATAAATAGTATTGTGAAAATTAATAAGGGGATACCTCACTGAAGGGGCGTCAGGAGGGAGCTCTCAGGCCCCCTCACTCCTGGTCAGTCGCAAATCCAGCAGGAAGAGAGGGACCTTGCAGGTGGAGGCTACTTTACTACACACATGGGAGGAAGGAAGGCTCTCCTCGAGGCCAACAGCCCAGCCCATGAGAAACAGTCACCGCTCAGCCAAGGAGGAGTCACCACATTCCAGCTCTCAGTTTACGCCAATGGACTTTCTGTGGATAACGGCCCTCCCACCTTCCTGGTTTCCTTCACAAAAGAGCCTTCCTCTCCTTTGCCTGGTAGATTTGTCTGTGGTTTTTGCCATAGCTTGCTTGTCCCAGATCGCAGTTCTCTGCTATTCCTAATAAACTCATTTTTGCGGGTAAAATAACCAGCAGCCTTGTTTTTGAGATTAACAGTCATAAAGAGGAAGGTCACTATGCCAAGAACAAAGTAAGATCACTTTCCTTGGCATCTTTTCTAGAAGGTAGAGACATTTTCTGCCCTGTTCACCACCACACTCTGCTCAGGAAGGACAGGTTCTGGGCACTCAGGAGTATTTGTTGAATGAAGTAAATGCATCGTGTCTTCCACGATTCTTGCAAACTAGTACTTCTCTCTGGCTCAGAGGGAAATGCCACAGATTCTCAATAGACGTTTCGACCAGAGAAAAGGCTGAGTTTAATCTTTTTGTTGCACATATAGAAACACTGAGGTTTAAAGTGGCCTTTGACAATTCCAAGATCACCGCTAGCTAGTGGCATAAGCGCTGCTATTACTCAAGGTTCTTGGCAGATTCAGAGTTCTTCTGACATTTTATTACACTGCTTTTCTATAGCAATCAATAGAATATGGCCCTTGTGGCTCAACAGAATTTAGAGAGGCCTTTTCAGTTCTGAAGGGATGATTAAATTATATTCAACGTTAGTTGGACTTAATTGCGGGCAGACATTTAATGCTCACTAAATATCCGCATGTTTCTCCACATTTCCAAGCTCGTTTGCAGTTACGCAGTGACATAAGACTCGTTTTCTTTAACAGACTGTGGGTGGGGCGGGGCATCATTTTGGGGCTGAGGCAGAGAAGAATTTCAGAACCTGACTTGGGCAGCCCTATCACAGTGATTCTAGAGCCGTTCCCTGAGATGTTTGGATCACAGCATCAGCCAGGGTCTCTAAGCTGCCTCTCCAAGGACAGTTCCCAAGAGAATAGGAAGCCCCATGTGCTGAGCTCCCGAAATTGCTGGATGTACTTGTTACCGCAGCTGCACAGAGTCTAAACCATCGAAGGCATTCATTTTAGATGCGTTTCAAATAGCAGGGCAGAGAGTCAGTGTGCATTGCCAAGTAAGAACTGTTTGCCAAGTGTTAGACATGAGAGCTCACCTGAGGCAGGTAGCAAAGAGCCTGGAAAATAAGGGAACCTGGAAGGAATTCAGGTATCAGGTGGACAGAGAGGAAACACAGTGTGGAAACCAGGAGTGTATCAGGACAAGAGGTGGGGGGCCCAGAGCACATTCCTCATGGGGGTGGCCGCATGGTATCATGGGTTAGAGGTATAAAGGATGGGGGGTAGGACATGGTACTGTGTCCACTGACCAGGCATTGGGTGAGGCGTCACAAGTGTAATGAACGAAATGCCTCAAGCGGACCCATCCGCAGAATCAAGGCTTTCCCTCCCCCAGCTGCTGGGAGTTTGGGATGCTGACAGCTCACCTCCCGGGAATTACCCTCTCCCAAAGGAAGTTCCTGCACCAAATTTCTACCCCCTTTCTGGAGGCAGCTGCTTCCAATAGCTGGTCTGTCGTCCAGGGTTAAAGAGCAGCTCTGCCACCTTACCCGGAGCCAGTCCTGAAGGGCCCACGCCCACAGATCTCCATCCACAGATGATCCACGGCAAATACCTCCCAAACCCTCTGCTTGCCACTCTGGTCTGACAGCATCCTGGCCAGCCGACAGCCACCACAGAGCTTGCCTTCCAGGGCCCCGGCCACTGTACCTGAAGACCAGGGAAGAGCTCTAGCCACCGCAATGGGGAGAATCAGGTAAGACCGTCCCCAGGACAGATTGTCTGGTTAGACAGAACAGAGGGTTTGTCTCTAAGAAATGAGGGTGGCCACTGGGCCTGGGCCTCGGTTCCACCTGGGAATGGAAAGGTCTGGGGGGGCCCTGGAGAGTAAGAAGAGAACTGCGTCTATGCAGACCGTTTATGGACCTAAACAGATGTAAAGACCTCTTTAGAGATTGTTTTGTTTCTGTTTCTTTTTCTTTTTTTTTTAAGATCTTATTTATTTGAAAGAGAGAGAGAGAGAGAACACAGAGAGGGAAAGGGAGAAGCCAGCTCTCCACGGAGCAGAGAGCCAGACATGGGGCTCAATTCCAGGACCCTGAGATCACAACCTGAGCCGAAGGCAGACCCTTAACCAACTGAGCCACCCAGGTGCCCTGTTTCTGTTTCTTTCTAAAAACTGTTTTGATTGTGGGGCGCCTGGGTGGTGCAGTGGGTTAAAGCCTCTGCTTTCAGCTCAGGTCATGGTCTTGGGGTCCTGGGATCGAGCCCCGCATCGGGCTCTCTGCTCATCGGGGAGCCTGCTTCCTCCTCTCTCTCTGCCTGCCTCTCTGCCTACTTGTGATCTCTGTCTGTCAAATAAATAAATAAAATATTTGAAAACAAAAACAAAAACAAAAAAAAAACTGTTTTGATGGTATTTAACCTATTCTGGTATGATTTTCAAGGTACTAGTCTTGAATTATTCAATCTCCTTAATTATAGACAATTCATAGAAATCTTTCTTTCTCGCTATGAATACACACACACACACACACACACACGAATTCCCTATTCTCCTGGCAGCCTGGCAAACCTCTCCTCGTATTTCAGACTCAGTTCCTTACTGATGTCTTTGCTAACACTTCTATGACTCCCTCGGATGATTTTTTTAAAGACTTTATTTATTTGAGAGAGAGAGAGAGAGAACAAATGAGAGAGCACAAGCAGGAGAGAGGGAGAAGCAGGCTCCCCGCCAAGCAGAGAGCCCGATGCGGGGCTGGATCCCAGGACTTTGGGATCATGACCTGAGCTGAAGGCAGAGGCTTAACTGATTGAGCCACCCAGGCGCCGCCCCCCCTTTGGATTCTTTAATCTGTCTTGTGCTCCCTGCACTTCTGCAACCTTTTCTTTTTATCTGTGTGTCTGGCACTGGATGGGGCTGAGTACAAATTTAGGCTGAAGAATGTGGCTTCTTTCCTTCTCCATCTGAAGATCTAGCCATCCACCTTCCCCCTCCCCACCTCCCCTCTCATAGCTGGTGTGAATGTTGGACCTACTAGGCCCTGTTTCTGAGAACTTACTCTTATCCCAGTGATGTAGTCTGGGGATGTTGGTGAGGTCTGGAGCCCATGGCCAAGAAAAATTCTTGAGACATCTTTGGTGCAAAAATGTGGTCTTATTAATGCCTGTTAGTTGGACAGGATCCGTGGGCAGAAAGAGCTGCTGCATTGGGCTTGTGAGGAATGGCTGATGATACACTTGGGGGTTGGGGGCGGTGAGAAGAAAGGGTGGCGTCCAAAAGGACTTTCACGTGCTCAAGAAGGGACTTGCAGGATGCTGGGGGTGTGGCTACGGTCAAGCTTAGAAAGGTTTTTTCCTTCCAGTAAAGCGTTAACATTAAGGACTGTTATACACTCCCTATCACAGGTCCTTGTCAATGGGCTGCAGGTCATAAGGAAATCGGATTTGATTTACATTCCCTTTTGCCTCTGTTTCCCACATCACTGTGGA